>CAUYQG010244380.1:0-68604 GCA_963574415.1 Tarsius wallacei
AACTTGAAGAGCAGAACATGGAATTAATCTGATTTGTAAAAAACATAGAAAGAAAACTCAGAAAGAAAGAACAAAGCCTCTAAGAGATGTGCAATTATATAAGAAGGCTGAACCTATGCCTGGTTGGTATTCCAGAAGAAGAAAGGAAAATGGAGGACATCTTGAAGCAAGTTTTCTAGGAGGTTATCCAAGAAAAATTTCCCCATCTCACCAGAGATATGAACATCCAAACACATGAGATACAGAGAACCCCCATGAAACATTAAATGAGAAGACCAACCCATAGACACATAATGATTCACCTACCAAAGTAAGTATAAAATAAAAAATCCTAAAGACAGCAAGAGAGAAATGTCAGACTACCTACTTAGGAAAACCAGTCAGAATATCAGCAGACCTATCAGCAGAAACACTACAAGCTAGAAGGGACTGGAGTCCAATATTCAAAATCCTCAAAGATAAACAATTTCAACCAAGAATTTTCTACCCTGCCAAGTTCAGTTTCATCAGTGATGGAGAATTAAAATCTTTCCTTAAAATCCAATCCCTAAGAGATTATGCAGCTTCCAGATCAGCTCTACACGAGATGCTTAAAAAGGTATTAAGCACAGAAGAAAGAAAAAAATGACTATGTACTTCCTAAGAGAAGAAGAGAACACAGAATCAACAGAGAACACATTGTGACTGCAAACTTGAAAACAAACTGTATAGAAAACCATGACCCTATAATTTGCTGACTCCAAGAACTCATCTCACCACAAGTGATGCACACAGACTCAAAGTTAGAGATTGGAAAAATGAATTTCCAGGTGAATGCATCACAAAAGAAGGCCAGAATTGAGATCTTAATATCAGACAAAACAACCTTTAAGCTATCAAAAATTAAAAAGGAAACAGAAGAATACTACATAATTAAAACTTTTATCAGTTTTAATCCATCAAAAAGATATATCCATCCTAAACATATATGGACCAACACAGGAGAAGCAGCATTTATAAATCAACTACTAAGTAAACTAAAAAAAGATATTGACTTAAATACACCATTAACAACACTAGATAGAAAATTGAGGCAAAACATCAGCAAAGAGATCCATAACATCAGCTTTATACTTGAACAAATGGACTTAATAGATACCTGTAGAACAGTCCACCCAACAAACACAGACTACACTTTCTTCTCATTATCACATAGAAAGAACCCCATTAAGGATCGCATCCTCAGCCATAAATCAAGCTTAAACAAATTTCATAAGATCAAAATACTGCCATGAACCTTCTCCAACCACAGTGGAATAAAAATAAATATCAACACCTACAAAACTCCCCCCAAACCCACAAAGACGTGGACACTAAACAGCATGATGCTGAACGGCTACTAAGTTAATACAGAATTCAAAACAGAAATTAAAAGATGCCTGGAAACAAATGAAAATGAAGAAAGTTACCAAAGTCTCTGGGATGCCATGAAAACAGTTCTAAGAGGGGAATTTATGTCTCTATAAACATACATTAAGAAAATGGAAAGATCACAAGTTAACAGCCTAACAAATCACCTAGGGGAAATGGAAAAACAAGACCAACAAAACCTTAACTTTAGCAGAAGAATCCAGATCTTCCAAAGTAGAAGACCAAATATTGGACACAGAAGACAAAAATATCATAGAAAAAAATCAACAAAACAAAAAACTGCATGGTAGTGTGCGCCTGTAGTTCCAGCTACTTGGAAGGCTGAGGTGGAAGGATTGCCAGAGCCCAGCAGGTCGAGGCTGTGGTGGCCGGGAGTGGTCATTGCACTCCAGTCTGGGCGACAGAGTGAGACTCCAACTCAAAAAACAAACAAACAAACAAACAAACAAAAACAACAAAGAAAGAAAAATAAACAAGATTGATGAACCCCTACCCAGATTAACCAAGAAAAAGATAGAAAAAGACCAAATAAACACAAGCAGAAATGTAAAAGATCAAACCACAACTGACCCTGAAGAAATACAAAAGATTATCAGAGATTACTATGCACACCTGTATGGAAACAAACTTGAAAACCTAAATGAAATGGAGGACTTTCTGACATCACACAATCTCACAAGGTTGAAACAGGAAGACATTATGACACTTAATATACCAATAACAACCCATACAAAAACTACCTACAAAAAAAAAAAATTCTGCAAAACATACAAAGAGGAGCTGATACCAATCCTACTGAAAGTGACCAGGCAAAGAGAAGACAGAATTCTCCCCAAATCATTTTACAAAGCTAACATCACACTGATACCCAAACCAGGTAAAGAGCCAATAAAAAATAAGCACTAAAGGCCAATATCCCTAATGAACATAGATGCAAAAATTCTCAACAAGATTCTAGCAACCTGGATCCAATAACACATCTCAAAAATCATCCACCATGACCAAGTAGGCTCCATGACCATAAATATAATAAAATACATCAACAGACGTTAAAAACAGGAACCACATGATTATATCATTAGATGCAGGAAAAACTTTTCATAAAATAGAGCATCCCTTTATGATTAAAAACTCTTGAACACCTAGGCATAGAAAGAACATACCTTAAAATCATAAGCACTATCTACTATAAATCCACAGCCAGAATATTGCTAAATGAAGAGAAACTAGAAACATTTCCCCTGGAAACCAGAAAAAGGCAAGACTGCCAACTCTCACCCCTCCTGGTCAACATTGTGTTGAAAAGTCCTAGCTAGAGCAATTAGACAAGAGAAGGAAATTAGGGGTATCCAAATAGGAAAAGAGGAAGTTAAGTTATCCCTCTTTGCTGACAATATGATCCTATACCTCGAAAGTCCAAGAGAATCTGTCAAAAACCTCCTTGCCCTGACAAAGGACTTTGGAAAAGTCTTGAGGAACAAAATAAGTGTGCAAAAGACATTCACATTCTTATACATCAACAACAGGCAGAGAACCAAATAAAAAGCATAATCTCATTCACAATAGCCACACACACAAAAAAAGAAATACCTCAGCATCTTCCAAATCAGAGAAGTGAAAGATCTTTACAATGAGAGCTACAAAACACTGCTCGAAGCAATCCAAGAAGACAAATAAATGAAATGTATTCCATGGTCATGGATAGGAAGAATGAACATTGTTAAGATGTCCATTCTACCAAAGGCAATCTACAGTTTCAACATAATACCCATTAAATTACCAACATCATGCTTCTCAGACCTGGAAGAATACAGATGTTTATATAGAAACATAAATGATAATGAACAGCCAAAACAATCCTTGAAAAAAGAAACAAAGTGGGAAGTATCATGCTTGCAAACTTTAAACTTTACTATAAGGCTACAATAATCGAAACAGCCTGGTATTGGTACAAGAATAGGCATATGGACCATTGGAACAGGATAGGGATTCCAGAAGCAAAACCTCAATTTCTCAACCAACTCCTATTTGACAAAACCTTCACCAGCAATTACTGAGGAGAGAAGAACCCGGTCAGTAAATGATGCTGGGAAAACTGGCTGACTACATGGAGAAGATTGAAACAGGACCCCTACCTGACACCATACACAAAAATCAACTCTAAATGGATCAAAGACCTAAATGTAAAATCTCAATCTATAAGAATCTTAGAAAACACAGGAGGCATCCTTACAGAAATTGGAGTAAGTAGCAACTGTATATCTGGCAAAGGTCTAACATCTAGGAACTACAAGGAATTCAAACATGCTGAAAGGTAAAAACAAACAGTCCCATTAAAAAGTAGACAAACCACATATATAGACACTACTCAAAAGAAGATATACAGGCAGCCAACAGACACATGAAAAACTGCTCAACCTCACTAATCATCAGATAAATGCAAATCAAAACCACATTGAAATACCACCTAAACCCAGTAAGAATGGCCATCATTAATAAAACAGAAAACAGCAGATGCTGGTGAAGATGCAGAGTAAAGGGAAAGCTTCTATACTGCTTGTGGAAATACAAACTATTTCAACATCTATGGAAAACGGTGTCACAATTTCTAAAAGAACTAGAAATTGACCTTCTATGTGACCCAGCAGTCTCCCTCCTGGGAATATACCGGAGGAACTCAAATCATTCTACAAAAAAGATACACACATGTTTATTGCAACACTATTCACAATAGCAAAAACATGGAACCAACTGTGCTGCCCATCAAAACTGGATTGGATTTTTAAAATGTAGTATATATACACAATGGAATATTATGCAGCCATAAAGAAGGACAAATGTATGGAATTTCCAGCAACTTGGATGAACTTAGAGTCTATCATAGTCAGTGATCTACCACAGAAACAAACAGAGTGCCACATGTTCTCACTCATAAGCAAACCCTGAACATTTACCATAGTACTATAAGAAAGGCATTGGCAGTAATGGGATACTGCCAGGGTGGAAGGGGAGACACAACCTCAATAAAGATACCTGATTTCAAATCAGGCAAAGTGGGGACTACAGAAAGGCCCAAACTTTACTTGTATGCTGTCCACTTGCATACCTAATCCTGAATTGTTCCCCATGTTTTTAAAATTAAAGAGTCAAAAAAAGTTATCAAATGGTGGATAAATGACTCTATGAATTTTTTCAAACCTATTGAATTTTATATAACAAAGAGCAAAACTTATTGCATGCAAATTAATAATCACTTACATTAGAGGATACAAGGATGTAATGCAGTCTGTGATAATTTCATCAAATTGCCTTACAAATATATGGAACAACCATATTGAAGGGTGTGGAGGGTTTACCTTTAGCAATAACTTTAATTGAATGGAGTCTGTAAGACTAAAGACCAGAAGAATATACAAGGACTGATAATTAAGTTGTGAACTCATCCTAGAAAAAATGTTACATACTTCAAGACTGAATATCACTACAGTCACCTTTGAAGTACTCCCCTTGTGAAGCTATGTACTGATACCAGCAGCTAGTCCACATGTTGAAGCAATTTTGAAACACTTTTTCTGGAATGGCATTCAGAGCTGTTGCATTACCCTTGATGTTCAAAATATCTTCCTTTCATTATTTTCTTTATCTTCAGATAAAGTATAAAGTTATTGGTGGCCAGATCGGGTGAGTGGAGAGGGTATTTCAATACAGTTATTTGTTTACTGGGTAAAAACTCCCTCACAGACAGTGCTGTATGAGCTGGTGCATTGTCATGATATAAGAGTTCCTTCAGGACCATTTTTGCATATATCTTTCTTATGCTTGAAACTGAACATCCAAGATTTTCAGTTAAGATTTTTCTAACTATTTCTCTATTGATGTTTGCTTGGTCTGCTATGATTCTCACAGCTAATGATTTTGGCACTCGATTTGACAAATATTTGCAATGTTTTCATCAGTTCTGCTTGTTACTGGCCATGCTGACCTCTCTTCATCAGTGACACTTTCTGTCTCCTCAGAAAAACATTTAATCCTTTTGTACATTGCTGTTTTCTTCATGGCATTGTTCCTATAAACTTGGACTAAATGTCCCTGATTTCACGTCTACTCCTACCAAGTTTAAAAAGACATTTAATATTTGTTATTTAAGCTCCAACATTCTCGCAACAGCACACAAAAACATTAAACAACAATGAATGCCACTCAGCAAGACAGCTCCACACATTGACATGAACACAGCTTGAGACACTGACATACCAAGGTTATGAAACCCTACCCAGTTGTTTGTACAGTACTGCCAATGTAAGTGTACAGTGGCAAGTTTACAACCTTAATTGTCAGAACTCATACATAGCAATGTCTTCCAGTAGATAAAGCTACTTCCCCCTCCCTCCAATAGGGTACTGGTTAACAATTCTGAAAAGCAGATTAGAAGTGAACAATTATGCAAATAGTCGGCAGATGGTAGGATCAAGTTTTCTTACTGTTAGAGTTGGAAGTTACAGATAAACAGATGAGTAAGGAGAAAGTTAGAACAATCCATGTAATAATGTATCAGAGTTGGAGAAATCAGTGTGAACTAATATTTAACTTAATACAGATACAGAATGATATACGTGGAAATATTTATAGATATGTACATATGGAAAAGTTTGTATGCATACATACATTTTCCTGTATACAGGACTTGGAAACAATGGTGCCCCACTAATAATAAGGGAACCTAGTGCCTAGATTTTGTTTTCAAATACGATTATCCAATACAAGGGACAAGACTTTTGGAAAAATGGTCAATTCTAGAACTGGGAAGGAAATGTACAAGATAAGTTTGGAATATTTTGTAGTGTCATTAAGTTAAAAAGTACTTAAAACAACAATAAAAAACACTGTGATGGGGACAAAGAGCTGTGTCAAAGAGACACAGAAACCAAACGAAAGAGCTTCCAAATGCCAAAACTTGAACAATTTGAGCAACAAACAACAAAATTAAATAACATACTATTAGAGTACAACTCAAACATAAAATAATTATTCATGAGTCCATATTGATATAAATAATCAAATAAAAATAAATGGGAAGAAGATCTGAATCTTCCATGAAGAATAATTCTAAATAATTCATATATACATAAATTATATTTCACTCTCAAAGAGATGGACCATGAATCCTCACTCAGTAAGTGTGAGTTGTACCAAGTTGCTTCCTTGCATAGAGTAAAGAGTATAAGAGGGTAAAAAGAGTAATTTCACAGTGGAGATCCTGGCAAACACTGTATCTATCAATCAGGTGGTCAACATTAACATCAGGATAAATCATTTTGATAGTATGTACCTTGATTGAAAGTGATGACAATAGCACTTTACTTCTATAGTTTTCCTCTCCCAAATTCATCTCTCAAGACTAATCATGAGAAAATATTCAGCCAAATCCAAATGGAGGGTTGTTCTACAAAACACCTGACCAGTACTTCTCAAAACTGACAAGATCATCGCAAACAATGAAAGTATGAGAATCTGTCACAGGCAGGAAAATTCTAAAGAGACCTGATGACTAATTGTAATGTGGTGGTCTGGAATAGGAAAAAAAAAAAGATGCTTTATTGGTAAAAACCAAGGAAACTAGAATAAGTATGCATTTTAACTAGTAATAATGTACTGATACTGGTTCGCTAATTGTGACAAATGTGCCATACTAACGTAAAATTTTGAAAGGAAACTAACAGTGAGGTATATGATACTTCTCATTTTCTCCTATTAAAAATAATTTTCCATTTTTTTCCTGTTGCTTTGAAATCTCACCTTTAAAATTCTGTAAATCCTCTAGGTATTTGTGTCTGTGCAGATTTATTCTGATTCATTGGTCTGTCTATTTATGTGCCAGTAGCAAACTATTTACTATAGTTTGTAATGGTTTTATTATATGGTAAAGCAAGTCCCTCTTAATTATTTTTGCTTTTAAGTAAATTCCTTCGTTACCATTACCTACATTTTCTATTTGAATTTAGATTTTAATTAACTTGATTAGTTCCACACATATATAACTATCAGTGTTTTTAATGGGTTGTATTACAATTATTCATTAATTTAAAAAGAAGTGAAATCTTCTAAATATCAGTTATTTCCATACAGTAAGAAGATATATTTCTGTTTATATATCATGGTTTCCTTCAGGAGAGTTTTAAAGTCTTGAAATTTTCATTATATAAATTCTGCAAGTTTATTAGATATTTCACTAAGTGTTTTATCTTTTTGATTGATATTGTCCACAAAATCTAATCTTGCATTTATTTTCTAGTTGTTTTTTGTTTGAACAAAATTGACAAATATTATGTTTTATATAATACAACTGCAGTCAACTACCTCCTTAAGATTTCTTAAGATTTATATTCTTAATATTTCGAATAATTTTGGTTAGCTTTAATGAGATCTTCAGGCTTACAGTAATCATATATTCTGAACATGGTAGCACATGTGCCCCCTTTTATTCAGCATCTTGTCTCATCTGGAATGCTCACTGCATAGCGGTCAGGTTAGGAGCTCCTTTCCTCATCATTCTAAACAGTTCATTTCCTGATCCCATTCATTATCCTTCCTGATTTACTTTCTAGTTTTAATTGCACACATAGACCACAGTGATTTTCTGAAAAAATGTGTTTGGAGTATACATTTCCAAGATTTTGCATGCCCCCAAATGCCTTTATTGTCCTTAGTTTGGTTGTTTGGCTGGTATAGAATATTCCTTGGGAGTTTGGAGGCGTCTCTCCACTCTCTGATTTGCTTTCCTTGTTGCCATTGAGAAGTCCAGTGCTATTTCCTGAGCATCAACAGTTCACCTAAAGAGCTTCTTGATCATGTAAATTTGTTTTTTAGTTATTTGTTTATAAGTTTTATTTTTATGCTGGTTTTTCAAAGATCACCTGGAGGTTTTGTTCAAAGCACAACTGTAACCCTTCCCCAGGAGATACTAAACCACTAGGTCTGAACAATACCAAATGAATGAACAATACCAAATAAGGGAATTCTTTCTCCAGGTAATTCTGAAGTGGGCACCTCTTGTTTCATACATGAATAATCTGCAGTCCAGAGAGGTGAAATGATTTATTTGATATTCACAGGTACTATGTGGACAGGCCAGGACTAGAATGTAGGGCTCTCCATTCGTAGACTAATTTTCTTTGTTCTTCAGTACTTTGAACAAAGACTGCTGGTTATTTCTCCTATAGAACATCAGAGACAGGGTAAGAATACATTGATTCTTTCTGCTTTTTAAGCCTTGTGCCTTAGATCTCAAACTAGTTATGCTCATTTCCTAAAACATAACATTTTGCTTTGTCTCTTAAAATGGAACGGCCCAGGCTGCCATGCTGGGATCTCTTCTCTGACCACTCATCAGGCGTTTTCTGCTGAGAGTCAGCGACTTGGCTCACTTCTCCATCCTGTACCAGAGAGCTTCATTTGTGCTGATTATCCTGCATTTCACATAAAAGTCATTAAGAATTCTGTTTCCGTGAATAAAAGAATGTAAATGAGGTAATTATGAGCTCCACTTACCTTACTAACCCCGCGCATTGTGCAATCATTAATGCTTTCACATGATCTGTTCACTGGAAAAATCAGGAAGATGGAAAGCAATATTGTTGGGAAAGAAAATAGTATTGAGGTTTATTCTGATGAATTTTTTTTTCAATTTGGGGGGGTTAGGGAGAGTCTTCCTAATGTAAGCTGTGAAAAAAACAGCTTGAGAAATGGCTGTGCATCGCTGCTTTTAACCCCCACCACCCTTTTGCATAAATTAACTTAAAGTTGCAAAGGTTTTCTCATAACAACATTTCACACTTGGAAAGCAGCATTCATTTGAAGGACTCTTTAAGATACATCCATATGATTGTTTTTACTTACTGTACAAATGCATCTTCCCACACAGCATAAGTTGCTGTTGAGTGGTAGAGAGTAGAATGACATTGCAGTGCCTAAATCATACCATGGGTAAGAGGGCAATACAGTATCCACCACATCTGACCTTGGCCAAGCTGCCCTTTTTTTTTACCTGTGGAGAGCACATTGCTTTTGTTTTCCCAATGCCCTACTTCCAGCCTTTGCATAATATTGATGTGTCTGTCAAGGTACCCCACCATCCTTGCCGTAACAGTAGGTACCACATGGCCCAGACTGATCTAATCATATGTGTCCCTTCCTTTGGACAACATGAGGTATGCAGATAGAAGCATGTGATCCCAGTTATTCCACTAGAGCAAAGATTTGGATCAATTTTATACATGGATATGGAAGACAGATGGTCTCTCTTCCTTTTGGATAGCAAGTCACAAAAATGTAGACTTGGGGCTGCCAGAAACCATCTTTCTTGACACACGGAAAGAACCTGATTGAGAATGACTCCACTGTGCAGAGGGGAGCAGAGCCAAGAGCAAAAGAAAGTCAGCACCTTGGTGATAGCCTCTGCATACGTGGATTCAACTGTGTCCAAAGCCTGAACAATCCTTAGTCTTTCTTGTCAGGTAGGACAATAAATATCATTTTTTGGAAAGCCAATTTTAATAAAGCTTTTAAAAATTATAATTAGTCTGGTTTGGTGACTCAGCCTGTAATTCCAGCACTTTGGGAGGCCAAGGTGAGTAGATTGCCTAAGCCCACGGGTTCAAGACCAGCCTGGGCAACTTGGCGAGAACTTGTCTCTCCAATAAACCAAAAATTAGCCAGGCGTGGTAGCGTGCACCTGTAGTTCCGACTACTTGGAAGGCTGAGGCAGAAGGATCGCCGGGGCTCAGCAGGTCGACCCTGAGGAGGCTGTGAGTGTGCCACTGCACTCCAGCCTGGGCAACAGAGTGTGACTCTAATTTTTTTAAAAAATGACAACCAGAAGGGTTGTCACTAATATAAAAATTGGTACTTCTAAGTAAGGGGTTGTATGCGACAGAGCCTAAAATTGAAACTAGAACAGGTGGAAGTGAGGTGAAGGTTAGTGGAGGATAGTTGGTCCCTCACTCTCAGATGGAAAATAGCCAGTCTTTGTCATGTAAAAATCAAGCTATTGGATTAAACTGCTTTCTATTTTATTTAACTTGTACTACATTGCTACTCAGTCTAGGTCACTGGAATATCGGGTTAAAAAATATTGAGATGTTTAAGTCAGTTATGGTCTTTGGTAAGGTGCAAACAATCATCATCATCATCATCATCATCATCATTATTGGTTTCAATTTACCTGTTTGGAAAGAAATAGTATGCACCAGAATGAGTCTCTTTATGGCTAATGACACTTAACTATTGAAGAGTAGATGACCAATGGCACTGCACTTGATATGAGCAAAAGTAGGAAGATGCAAAACCATAAGATAAGGTTTAAAACCAGGAAATAAAGACATAGGAAAGACCAAACACTTAAGATTCAGCCCAAACTTCCTGTGTGAGTGAACTCATAGTCAAGTAGGTATATTTTCTTGCAAAGCACCTTCTGCTGTGATCCAGCGTAGTCGCAGATGACAATTATTTCTGCCTTAAATACCCAGCTGAATCCAAGACAGAAACCATTAATAGAATGTTTAGGAGATGGCCAAAGCTCTGAAGTTCATTGCTAAAGGATGGAAACTGTAAAAGTAAATACCAGATTTCTGGTATTGTTTCCTGATACCCTTCCCTACCAAAAAAAAAAAAAAAAAATACACCAGCAGCTTACTAGAGTTTTTCAAGTTGGTGTATTGTTAGGTTTCTTCCTGTCTGGTAAATGAGAATATATAACTGCATTCTCAAAAACCCCACATCACCACCTCCTCTCCGGGTATTGTTATGAAGGATAATAAAGTCTGAAGAGCCTCTTAAACGTTGGAACTGAGGTCAGCCAGACTGACTAGCTAGATGACACTCTAGATTGTATATACAACATCCATTCCACTCCCCTTTCTTCTTCTTTAGAAAATCCTGATTTTGTTGAAGGATTTCTGTTTTCTCCACACATAGCAAAAGATTTAGAGAATGAAGAACACTTTTCCAGCTCTAGCAATCTGAACAAATCACAGCAATCAGTAGCACAGACTGTGATTTGTTGAGGTATAAGCATGTGCCCAAGATCTGGAAACACATATTTTTGGTGGGAGAAGTTCTGTTAGGGAGATTCTGGGAAAAGTATATTTTTGTTTGTTTTGTTTTTTGTTTCTTTTACTAATTAAGGAAGACACATAAAGAGAGACAATTTCACTGAACTTTTGGACAGTTTCTCTTAACATTTTCACATTTACCTGGATGTGGCACCTGGATTTACAAGAACCATCTTGTCATAAGTCTGAGGATGAAAACAGTACACTGAGTAGGATCAAAGTCAAGACAATGGCACCTGGATCCCAAAAGTACTGTGACTAGTTCTTTTTCCTACCTGTGAATTTCTTGTTTTATTAAATAATAAATTGTCTTACAGTTTTAACCAATTACAATCGGGGCTAACTTTTATTTGCTGCTGAAGTCTTTTTAAGTAATAAACTATCAAGGAATCCACCCCACTTTCAAGGAAGATAATCTGCTTTCTCTCTCTACAAGAGGCAATAAATTCCATAAACTGTTGCCACATTTCTATATGATAGTTTAACTGGAGTTATTTTATTTCTCTTATTTATCACTTATTGTAAATTTTGAGAGTAAATAAAATTTTTATTTAACCACCCACATGCAGCTAGATGCTCAGGAACTAATGCTATAAGAAAGGGATTAGCAGTAGTGGGAAACTGTTGGGGGAGAGGGGAGTGGAATTGGCAGTTGAGGGAAACTGCCAGGGGAAGGGGAGCACAACTTATCAACAAGGGTACCTGCATAATCAACATTTGTATACCTAAACCCTGAATTGTACCCCACATCTTTAAAATAAAATTTAAAAAAGTTAAAAAAAAAGAGTAATGCACCATACTCATAGATTCTAGATAAAAAACTGAATGGAGTAAAAGAATTGTCTTTGGTTTTTATTTGGGAATGGAAAGAAAATAAATGTTTTTGTTGTGGTGGTGTTTGTTTATGTTCTGAGTGAAAGTTAGAAGAGAAACTAGTTGGAATTAAGTTGTATGCTGATCATATGATAGCATGCCAGACTCCATGGCTTGGAGAAACAACCACAACCCTCCTACAGAACAATTCATCACAGCCCTACCCCCTACTCCAACCACTCTCAGTCATAGGGATGCAACTCAGAGGAGACCTACCATTGTGCCTGGATGAAGTGCACAGTGCATTGTTTTATGGGTAGAGTGATACGCAGGGGTAGTGAGGTTTTTAAGTAGGTCTAATCACAGTCCTTATATGAGAATATTTGATATATTGACATTTGAAGGCAGAAGTTTTGGTCTTTTAGATTGGCAGGCAATATGGGTCTAAGCAAGTAGATTTTAGCAGCCATTTTTTCTACCATATGGAGAAAAGCAGTCTGATAATGAATTCAACACATAGAGGCAAGCAGAGCCAAAAGACAGAGAGAAAAAAATAAACATCATGATATTGTTTGAATTCCTGAATCCATCCATGCCTAATAGTCTTTAGTTATACAACAATACATATCTTGTTTGGTCTAAGCTGTTGTTTTTGTTTGTTTGCTTTGTTTTGTTTTTGACTTTTAAAAAATCTTAACACATCTGAATAAAACACATGGGGAACAATGTCTAATAATTACATAACAGTAAATTGTTGGTCAAATAATGTTTGATTAGCTGGGACTTCATTTCCCAAACTAACTAAAAGTCAACAACTTTAGTAAACTGGACTGTAGAGGGTCATTTATTCCTATGATAATTAGATAAACCCAACTTCATCTGTCTCTGTCTCAAACCTTACTGTGTCAAATACAGACATCCAATCTTGGCACTCTGATTCAAAGAAAGACTGAATCCAATGCACACCCATTGTTCAAGATGAATAAAACCAAAGAGAAACATACTTCCTCTATAAGCTATTTAAAACCCTAAATTCCTTCCATTAGTAAACTTGAGCTAATAAATATATTTAAATATGGCTCCTCAAAGGAGGATAATTGGATGCAGAGAAAAAAATACTTTCTCTGGAATCTGATATAGATGTGGAAAGCAGATTATGGATATAATCCCTACACAAAACCGAATTTGTACATAAAAGATTGTATCAAATATTTGCCCAGAAATCACAGAAAGTGATGATTATAAAGATAAAGCATTTGCCATGCCAAGTATTCTGCTGCTTCTTTTACATATATCTATAAATTGGAATTTGGATTCATCAAAAACAAATCTTTTGAGCTTCCAGTTTCCCTATCTTATTTAGATAAGGAAAACTCTAAAATCCTCTATTTAAAATTTTCGTGTTACTTCTTTGAAATTTCATGTGATATGTATGGCTAACTAATTTGGTTAGAAGGCATGGGAGTTTTTACAAGAGTTGTCTCTTTCACTCTAGTCCAGAGCAAGTTCCCCGCTCCCGTCTCCTAACCTTGATATTCCAGCAGTCTGCAGACCATGTTTCCAGGGCACTTGGTATTGAAATAAGAGAGCAGGATGATATGTTCAGATTTATGGCAGCAACTCATTTAGATGAGTAAGAACATTAACATTTACATAGTCCTCCAATCTAGAAATTTTTTTTCAATTGCAGCTTTCTGTTTAATGCCTTGGTTAGCTTCCCACTGCTTACTGCATTCAATTTTTCTTACAAAGTTTGTTAACTATGCCTCAACATATAATTTCAGTCTCATTTACAGCCACCCACAAATGTTGTATCACTGCCAGTTTCCTTGCCATATCAGTCTCTTTCACATTCCATTCTTACTACCTCAAATTTTCTCTGCCTTATTTCTCCACCAAGGACATTTCTGTTTATCCTGCAGATCACAACTTAAAAGGCACCGTTCTGGAGTACAGTCATCCTTTCCTTTCCAGTGAATATTAGTTTCTGATTTAAATCTTTACTTGTATCTTATATAACCTATACTTCATTATGCAACAATTTATTTATTCACTGTCTTTTTTCCACTAAATGGTCACGTTCTCAATGTCTGAGGATTCTTTTATTTATCTTTGCATCACCCTGTGGGCTATCTAGCTCTTAAGAGAAATTCTATAAGGCTTTACTGAATTAAAGAATGAATTTAAAAATTTGTGGAGTACATAGATTTGGGAGAGCAGTCAAAGGGCATGGCTAACCACATATAAGCTGAAATGAAAATAAAGAAGAGGGAGGTGATCCAGGAAAAAAGAGAACAAAGATCAAGGTTAAATAGCCTAGAATTTCCTATCATCTAATAATCCAAAACAGTATTTATTGAAAACTGTGGTGTGAAAAACATTTTTATTTGCCCTGAAGTATTCATTATCTGATAATTTTTCTATTGTATTTTTGTGAGTTGATTTAAATACAACTGATAAATGACAATATAGTAGAAAATGGATGACAATTGCTCAAAATAGAGAGGTCATAAAAGGTGAGCATAGTCAGAATTAGTCTTCATAAAGGAGGTAGAACTTGAGTTATACATGGAAGAGCAGGTGGGATTTACACAGAGTTATTAAATATATAGTGCTAAAATTGAAAAGACTTTTAATGATTCATTGAAATGTAAGCTCCATGGCCACAGAAATTATGTCTGTATTGTTTTTCATTTCACCGCCATTTTCCACAACTATGTCTGGGCATGGTAGATGCATAATAAATACTCACTGAGTGAAAGAATAAATATATGCCTAATACCCTCATTCTTTCTGTGAGCATATTTATGTTCTAACACAAGTGAGATTATGAGAGGTTAGAGTATAATGGTTGAAGTTTAGAGTCAGAATGCCTGGGTTCAAATCACGACTTACCTAACCTCTCTGAGTCTCACCTTTTTAACCTGCAAAATGAGGAAAGTAATAGGATCTATTTTACAATGCTATATGATAGCTTATAAAGTGCCTAGATTATAGTTAGTACTCATTAAATACCATTACTATTGAGTCACAGTGACAATCAGTGGCATATTGAACTAGAATCCAGGTCTTCTTATTCCAAGTTTAGCCTTATTTTACATAGATAAAAAGAAGTATTTCTTTATGAGAAAAAATAAAATAAAATTTCCATTTTGGTTGAGTAGTTACCCACTGATACGGATATAACGCTAACCAAAAAAAAAAATTCTTTTTTTGATAACCAGAGAATGGAACAGTTCGTTGAATACAAATTCTACCATCCATAAATGTCTGCAGGAACTCTTAATCATTTCCAATTTTATTCATCTCATCCTGTTTCCATCATCCCCTACCTGCATCTCCAGGGACAACGCAGCACAGGCACAGCAATGTGGACCAAGAAACCATCTTGTCAGAGGCCAAGGGTAAAATCCTGGTTCCTGTGAAAAGTGAAGGAAGAGTTCAGTGAAGCCCAGTGAGTTGATCTGAAACATTTAAAGGTCCTGGATAACCTTACCCAAATATGAATTCAAGACTTGAAGGAACCTTGGTATTTTGTACCTGATGCTGAAACTACTAAAATGTTTGACATGATCCATGAAGGTAAATAAAATTTTCTTTCATAAATGCTAAAAGTAAAGTGGATATAAATGAAAAACTCAAGGGAAAACACAAGAGCAAATGTTTTATAAGTTTGAGAGAATCAATTTTATGGAAAAATAGACATTGGATACAATTTAAAATTTTTACTACACATTTGAACTATGCTTACTTTGCATAATAAATGAGATGGTCAGCACTTTGTAATTTCTGTTTTTTAAGGAAAATGTATTTTAAAGGCTCATTAAAAGATAACCTAGTCTGGCTGGTCATCAGAAAGCTCCCAGAAGCCAAAATGTTGATGATTTAAGCATAAATGCATCAGAAATGTATGGTTGCAATTTCCTTTCAAATGAATGAGAAAAAGTGCTCCTGGCAAAACCCATTTTGCAATCCTACTGGACCAGAACCTCTGAAATATGCTCTGAGGCACTAATCACCTGGAGAAATGTTGAAGGGGACAGCAAGGTGCTGAAGAGAGAGGGGAGGGTGGAAGAGATTTACTTGGCTATGTGTCTTTTATTCAATTCTCTGACTGAGAGGCTTATTCTGATGATAGCTTTCCTTTTCCACATGGTAGGACTATATGACAAAATAGAATTGTTTGCCCTCTGCAGTCTTGTGGGAAATGTTTTGAAAAGAGCTATTGAAATTGCAAACACTCAGTATTAGTGTTTTTGTAATAAAATGTGAAGGGGGCCTAGTTTTAAATTTAGTCTTCTTAAAATCAGAATTAGTATCAGTTCAATTCATTTCAAATTGGTGTGTTAGAAACTTTAGAAATTATTTGTACAACAAGCATAGGAGACTTACTTAGAGGCACTGTTAGTAATTATGCAAAGTGGTAATGAAGTTTTTAAAAAATGTTTTTATTTTCTTTTTTCTTAAGTTTACTTAATTTTTTATTTGAGAGTAAAATATATTAACTTCATGAGATTATGAGACTCTAATTAGATTTGAACATGACCTTGATAAAGAAACACATATTTTACCATTTGGAAGTCTGGAGTGCAGGGAATTGCAGGAGATTGAGAGTATACATTGATGATTTTCAACACAAATACAAAGATTGGCATCCAGGTTAAACATACTCTCTATACAGTATTTAAATGACTTGTGTGATGAAATCAGCTCCAAAGGGCATCTTAATTTGCTAATAATGGAAAACCACATGTAGGATCAACCCATCCCAGTGACATTGAAAGGATTTAGCAGGATTTGTACAGATTAGAAGTGGTAAATATCAACAAACAGATGTTATTTCTACTGAGCTTCATAAAATGGCAAAATTAGTTTCTGACATAGGAAGGTATGAGAATGTCATTCCAGTAGTGTATGGGTGGGAAGAGGAAAACAGAGGCAAAATTGAGCAACAGAAAAAAATTTGTATTCTAGTATCAAATTTACTTTCTCTTGAATATATATATATGTATGTATACATATATATACACATACATATGTGTATATATATTCATATATGACAAAATAGAATTTTTCTTGAATATACATGTATATATGTAACAAGAATTATAGATCTAATATTTTGAAATTTATTTTTCTAAAAAAGATATATTAATAATCCACCACATATTTAACACTCACTAAATATATGCTGGTTGAATGAGAATTATATAATATTTTTAGAATTTAACTTATGAAAGAACATAACATGGAGTCAATGAGCAATGATCAGCCCAATGAGCATCCATTTTAACATTGCCTAAATCTTGTGTCTTGCTAGCAGTTCACTTAATTTACCCTCTAATCACTAGCCAAGGACAGAACCGGTTTTTCAAAGGTAGCTATTGATAATTGTTTTACATCTCCAGTTTGTTTTGTACTAATTAGCTTTTCTATTTCTAATATTTGCCTCCACTCATAAGACCCTAACCTAACCAGCCAGTGTGACCTGTGTGGCACACACCCTATCACCATGGTAGCAATCATATGATTAACCTACCCATCTGCCTGCCATCCATCACCTGATATCAGTACCTGTGCTTATCTGCCTTCCATGATGACGAGAAGCAGACCACCACCCAATCACCCTAACAACCTGTTCCCATCAAAGGGAAGGGTTAAAAGGAATTCAACTTCAAACAGCAATCACCATTGCCTTGCTAAGCTATGGTCTGGCCATGTGTTCTTTGAGCTATGGGCAGGTCATGCTTTCCTAAGCTTTGGCCCTCTCCCCTACCTTGGGGAGGTGAATCTCCTTTCTTTCTCTCTCTCTCTCTCTCATTTACTTTCTAAATAAACTATATTTTTCAATCTTGCTGCTGTGCAATTATTTGCATCTTTCACACGGCACCGGATCACACAACCCCACCCTGACGAGTCTGACTTAACATTTTGGAAGACCCACTGGGATATATTTTAACCTAACAACTTAGAAGACATTACAGAGGATATTCAAAATGAACTTTGTAAATCAGGGAGTAATGATGCATTAGTTCATGTATTAGTTGCTACATCCAGCAAACCCAGGAAATTTAAGATGGCTGAAATTCATAGAAATTTATTTTACTCTAAAATATTTTTTTTAACTAGTGAGTGGCTTTCATCTTGGTTGTTATTTATAGTCGCAGGCTTCTTTGAATTTCTACTCTCAACATCTCTCAAGGCCCTGTGTCCTCTGCTGAGTCTTCTCCATCAAGTGGGATAACAGAAGAAAAGACTGGAAAAGTCACACCTGCTTGGTCACGTCAACCTGTAATGGCTTTTGCTGACATTTTATCAGCAAGAAGTAGTTGCATGATCCAAATTATGCAAAAGAGGTTGGGAATGTGGCTATTATAGGCAGCCACTTTCCAGCAGTAGTTGGCAAGCATGAATATTTGGTAGTCAGCTGTTTGTCTCTGTCACAGTTCACCCTTTTTGCTACCAAATATGCTTTTGAACCTTTTTTTCCCAGAAATATTATATATGATCAAGAAAGAGGTATGACCCAATATCAAATCCAATTTTTGCTTCTTGATCCAGGGTGTATCTTTATGAAGTTCATATATGTATGGATCCTCTAATCTGGCAACATGTTGAAGTATTATCTGTTCTTTAAATATCCCCTTAATAAAAACATGGAGTAGAGCCAATATAATAAAATTAAAATTGACCTTTTAAAAGAAAGAAATAGGAGACACTGAATAGTCATTAATCCACAGCAATGATGAATTTTTTTAGGATTGGTCTATTTTTAAATTTAGTATCACGCACTATTTATCATTTGATTTCAAGAATAAAAGTCTGGGTATTTTGACATTTAGAACATAGCCACAACAAAGGCACCAGCAGGTACCCAGATTACAGTGAGAAATACTTCATTACACCAATACAAATTTATATTGAAATACTACACACACATACGCACATATGCAAATGAAGATAATTTGATAGCATTGAAAAATAATGATGCAGTGAATACAACTTTATTATTGCTTATTGGTCCAATTTCTAAATCAGTCACTTAGGTGATAGTAGTATAAAGTATGATCAAAAGAAATGGGAAGTATTTAATGACACCAGACCCACATTAAGATGGAATGTTTTTTCTTTCTGATCTTTTCCCTTTGCCATACTGAATTCTTTACCCGGGGCAATGGGAAAGTCTCTTGCTACTTTAGTAACTTTCAAACATTTTTGTACAGTGGGATTAATACCATGGGCATTTCTAGTTCTGTGTCACTGAATTGGCCAGGAAACTCTAGAAGCACAAATACATTTTTATATCATTTCCAACTTTCCCCTGAACTTTGTGCCAATATTTGATTATCTACTCTAACAGAGGGGAATAGGGATACAGAGAGAAATTCCAAAGTCATTTATATTTGGCTCTAGAGTATAATGATAACTTTTCAGTTTTGTCCCCTTTTTCATGCAGTTTTACTTAGCCTAATATTAACAATGAATTTGTTTTCCCAGGGGAAAAAAAAGTTGGTTGGATGTCAAGAAGAAAAGCAATTCAGTATTCAAAAATTTCCACAGATAATCTACACTGGAAAGCTACCACAAGTCAATCAAAACTCGAAAGACTAAATTATTTTAATCATTTTGTTGAGATATGATTGACATACAAAAAGCTGTATATATTTAATGTATACAATTTGATGAGTTTGGAGATAAGTATACACCCACGAGACTATTGCCACAATCAAGACCCACAGTTTCTTTCTTTTTTCTTTTAAAATTAGTTTTTGTTATCTTGCAGAAAGAGCATTTAACATAAAATCTATCCTCTAGCAAATTTTTAAAGTATAAAATCCAGTATTGTTAACTATAGGTGCTATGTTATACAGAACTTATTATTTCAGAACTTATTTATCTCGCATGACTGAAACTGGGCACCCTTTGATTGACACCTTTCCATTTTTTTCCTCCCCTCAGCCCTTGGTAAATATCATTGTACTCTCTGGTTCTATGAGTTTGACTATTTTAAATTCCTCATTAAAGAGGAATTGTGCCAAATTAGTTCTTCCATGTAAGTTAGCTAACTTATTTCACTTGCCATAATGTCCTCCAGGTTTATCCATATTTTCACAAAGGACAGGATTTCCTTCTTTTTAAGGCTGAATAATATTTTCTTGCATGTAGATATTACATTTTCTTTATCTCTAGATGGTTATTTATGCTGCTTATACATCTTAGCTACTGTAACTAGTATTGCAATGAATAGTACAGTAATATTACTTTGGTATATTGATTTTATATCCTTTGGATATAGATACCAAACTGAGATTGCTGGATTGAAGGGTAATTCTATTTTTTTTTCCTGAGGAATTTTCATACCATTTTCCACTGTGGCTGTAACAATTTACATTCCCAGTAACAATGCACAAGGGTTTCTTTTCTCCACATCCTGCCAACATTTGCTATCTTTTTTTTTTTAAATAACAGTCATTATAACAGGTGTGAAATTATAACTCGGTGTGGTTTTGATTTACATTTCCCTGATAATTAGTAATGTTGAGAACATTTTTTGTACCTGTTGGCCATTTTTCATGTCTCCTTTACAGGAGTTCCTCATATATTTTGAATATTTATTCCTTATCAGATGGATAGTTTGCATATATGTTCTCCCATATTTTCTCCTAAATCATGTCTTTCCATTTTGTTGATTATTTGCTTTGCTGTCTGAAAACATTTAAGTGTTGTGTACTCTCCCTTATCTAATTTTGCTTTTGTCTGTGTTTTTGTTGTTATATCCAAGCTTTATTTTTCTATTTTCTTCTAATCATTTTATTGTTTCAGATTTTATATTTAAGTCTTTAATCCATTTTTAATTGATTTTTGTATATAGTGTGAGATAAGGGTCCAATTTAATTATTTAGTTTTCCATACCATGTAATAAAAAGATTATCTTTTCTCTGTTGTGTATTCTTGGTATCTTTGATGGAGCTTAGTTGATCATATATGCATGGGTTTATTTCTAGGTTCTCTATTCTATTCTATTGTCTAAATGTCTATTTTTATGCCAGTATTATACTTTTTTGATAACTTTAACTTTTTCAAATAGTATGAAATCAAGGAGTATGATATATCCATCTTTGTTCTTTTGGCTCAAAGTTATTTTGTTATTAGGATTTTTTTTTAGATTCAAGGTTTACATATGCAGGTTTGTTACAAGATATTATGTGATGGTAAGGTTTGGACTTTTTTTTTTTTTGAATTGGAATCTCACTTTTGTTGCCCAGGCTAGAGTGCAGTGGCATACTCACGGTCATCGCAGTCTCAACCTGCTAGGCTTGGTGGTTCTTCTGCCTCAGGCTTCCAGGTAGCTGGAACTACAGACACAAACCACCCCATCCAGCTAGTTTTTGTGACTTATTGCAGAGACGAGGTCGCAAGTTGCCCAGACTAGTCTCGAACCCCCAGAATCAGGCAGTCCTCTCACCTTGGCCACCCAAAGTGCTAGGATTACAGGCTGAGCCACCACTCCAGGCCAGTTTGGGCTTCTATTGAGTCAGTTACCCAAATGATGAGCATGGTATCCAATGGGTAGTTTTCAACCTTTGCTGCCCTCTTCCTCCTTTTATGAGTCCCCAATGTCTGTGTTTCTCTTTTTTATGCCCATGTGTACCCATTGTTTAGTTCTCTCTTACAAGTGAGAACATGTGGTATTTGGTTTTCTGTTTCAGTGTTAATTCCCATAGAATAATAACTTCCAGTTTCATCCACATTGCCTCAAAGGATGTGCCTTTGTTCTTTTTTTGTGTCTATGTAGTATTCCATGAAGTTTATGTATCGCATTTTCTTTACCCAGTTCATTGTTGATGGGCACCCAGGTTGGTTCCAGGTTTTCTTTTCTTCTTTTTTTTTTTTGAGTTGGAATCTCACTCTGTCGCCCAGACTGGAGTGCGGTGGCCGGCTCGACCTGCTGGGCTCCGGTGATCCTTCCGCCTCAGCCTTCCAAGTAGTTGGAACTACAGGCACACGCTACCACGTCCGGCTAATTTTTTGATTTACTGTAGAGATGAGGTCTCACCAAGTTGTCCAGGCGGGTCTCGAACCCGCGGGCTCAGGCAATCCACTCACCTCAGCCTCCCAAGGCACGGGATTACAGGCTGAGCCACCGAGCCTGGCTCCATGTTTTCAATACAGTGAATAGTGCTGCGATAAAAATATGATGCAGGTGTCTTTTCGGTAGAATGATTTACACAGCAGTGGGAATGCTGAGTTGGGTATATATGCAGTAGTGGGATTGCTAGTTTGAATAGAAAATCTATTTCTAGTTCTTTGAGAAATCTCCCAGTTGCTTTATACAGGGTCTGAACTGGCTTACATTCTCACCAAGAGTGTATGCATTCCCTTTTTCCACAACATTGGCAACGTCTGTTGTTTTCTGACTTAGTAATAGTCATTCTGACAAGTGTGGTTTTGATTTGCATTCCTCTTATGATTAGTGATGTTGAGCATTTTTTAATATGTTTACTGGTGGCCTGTATGTCTTTTTTGAGAAGTAGTCTGTTCATGTGCTGTACCCATTTTTTAAAAATGGGATTGTTGCTTTTCATGTTGATTCATTTAGTTCTTTATAGATTATGATTATTAATTCTTTGTCATATGCATAGTTTGTACAGATTTTCTCCCATTCTAGGTTGTCTATTTACTCTGATGATACTTTTATTTGCTGCACAGAAGTTCTTTCATTTAATTAGGTCCTACTTGTCAATTTTTGATTTTGTTGCCTTGAATTTTGAGGACTTGGTCATAAATTTATTGCCTAGGCCAATGTCCAGAAAGGTGTTTCCTAGGCTTTTTTTTTTTTCAGATTTTTTGCATTTGAGATCTTACATTTTGAGATCTTGCATTTAAATTTTTAATCCATCAGAGTTAATTTTTGTATATCTTGTGTGAAAGGAGTTCACCTTCATTCTTTTGTATATGGTTAGCCAGTTTCCCTAGCACCATATATTGAACAGAGTATTCGTTTCCTAATGTTTATTTTTGTCAACTTTGTCAAATTTCATTTGGTTGTAGGTGCTTGGCTCTATTTCTGGGTTCTCTATTCTGTTTTTTTGGTCTATGTGTCTATGTTTGCAGCAGGACCATTCTATTTTGGTTAATGTACCCTTGTAGTAAAGTTTGAAGTCCATTAATGTGATGCCTGACCATTAATGTGATTGCTTTGGCTATTCCGGCTCTTTTTTGCTTCTATATGATTTAAGCATTGTTTTTTCTAGATCAGTAAAAATGATAGTGGTAGTCTGATAGGAATTACATTGAATTTACAGATTGCTTGGACAGCATGTACATTTTAATGATACTGATTCTTCCAATCCATGAGCATGGAATGTTTTTCCACTTGTTTGTGTCATCTTTGCCTTCTTTCAGCATTGTTTTGTAACTTTTGTTGTAGAGATCTTTTACCTCCTTGGTTAGATGTATTCCTAGGTATTTTATTTTTTTGTGGCTACTGTAAATGGAATTGTACTCTTGATTTGGTTCTCAGCTTGAAATTGTTGCTGCATAGAAATGCTATCGATTTTTTAAAGTTGGTTTTGTATACTGAGATTTTTCTGAAGTTGCTTATCAGGCCCAAGAGTCTTTTGAAAGAATCTTTAAGATTTTCTAAATATAGAATCACACTTTGCCAGATTTTTGTACAGGATACTATTGCTTTTGTAGAATAAGTTATAGAGGATTCTCCCCTCCTTGATTATTTGGAATAGTTTCAATATTATTATACCTATTACTTGTACATCTGATAGAATTAGGCTATGAATCTGTCTCATCCAGAACTTTTTTGGGGGTAGGTTGATCTTTTATTACTGATTCAATTTCTTAACTCATCATTGACTTGCTCAGGGTTTCAATTTATTCCTGTTTCAATTTTCGGGTTGCTTATTTCCAGAAATGTATCCATTTCCTCTAATTTTCTAGCTCATATGCATACAGATGTTTATAATAATCTCTAAGAATATTTTGTATTCTTGGGGGGATCAGCTGTAATATCATCTTTTTCATTTCTGATTGTATTTATTCAAAATTCCTTTATGATTTTTGTTAATTTGGCCAGCAGTCTGTCAGTTCTGTTTATCCTTTCAAAGAACCAGTTTTTCAATTCATTGATCTTTGTTTGCTTTTTTTGGGCTCAATTTTATTTCATTCTCCTATGAGTTTGGTTCTTTCTTTTTTTTCTAATATCTTTTCATTTAATCTGTTCCTGTTTTTCTAGGTCCCTTTGGTGGGACATTAGGCTGTTTAATTGAGATATTCCCATCTTCCTGATGTGGGTGGGTAGTGCTATAAATTTTCCTCTTATAACTGATTTTGTGGCATCCCAGAGGTTTTGGCAAGTTCTGTCTTTATTTTCATTTGTTTCAAATATATACTTTTTTAATTTCTGTGTTGATTTTTTGTTTACTCGAAAATTGTTTAGAAGCATGTTGTTTAGTTCCCATGTATGTGTATGGTTTTGAGGAAGGTTTCTCTTAGTATTGATTTCTATTTTTATTCTACTGTGGCCAGAGAAGATACCTGATATGATTTATATATTTTAGAATCTATTAAAACTTGATTTATGACAGTGTATATGGTTAGTCTTGGAGTATGTTCCGTGTGCAGATGAGAAGAATGTATATTCTGTGGTTGCTGGGTAAATTATTTTGTAGATGTCTGTAAGGTCCAGTTGATCAAGTGTCAGATTTCCGTTCATGGTCTCTTTTGTTAGTTTTCTGCCTTGATGATCTGTCTAAAGCTGTTATTGGAGTGTTGGCGTTCCCCACTATTACAGTATGGCTAAGTCCTCTCTTAGGTTGAGTAGTAATGGATTTATAAATCTGCGTCCTCCAGTGTTGGATATGTTTATATTTAGGATAGTTATTTCTTCTTGTTGGGTTGAACCCTTTCTCTTTTTTTTTTCATTTAAAAAAATTATTTTAAAGATGTGGGGTACAATTCTGGACTAGGTATACAAATGGTCATTGTACAGGTAAAGTTTGGATCTCACCTTTATCATTATGTAGTACCTTTCATTGCCTTTTTTGTTGTTACTGTTGACTTAAAGTCTGTTTTATGTGATACAAGAATAGTAATGCCTGCTCTTTTTAGTGTTCTGTTTGACTGGTAGATCTTTCTCCATCTCTTTATTTTGAGCCTATGAGTCTCATTGGAAGTGAGATAGGTCTTCTGAAAACTGCAGGATGATGAGTTTTGTTTTGTTTTCATCCAATTTGCAATTCTGTGTCTTTTAAGTGGGGCAGCTGAGAAGGACTTTATTTCTCCTTCCCTTATGAAGCTTAGTTTGGTGAAGACATTTTTGGTTAGATTGTTTTTCTTTAAGAATGCTAAAAATGGGCCCCCAATTTCTTCTGACTTGTAAGGTTGCTGCTGACAGGTCTTATGTTATAGTGATGGATCTCTCTTTGTAGATGGTCTGACTCTACTCTCTCCTTGCCTTTAACATTTTTTCTTTTGTGTTGACCTTGGGTGGTTCTGTTCACTACATTTTTGGGGGATGATCATCTCATGTAGTATCTCATAAGAGTTCTCCAAATTTATTTTATCCATGTGTCAACCTCTCTAGCAAGATACTGCAGTTCTTAGGTTATGTCTGCAAATAATTTCTCCAGATTGCTCCCATTTGCTCCACTCAGGAATGCAGATCAGATGTAGGTTTTGTCTCTTTATAAAATTCCATATTTCTCAATACGAGATTTGTTTACTTTTTAAAATTCTTTTTTCTTTATTTTTGTCTGGCTGGGTTGAATCAAAGAATTGATCTTCAAGATCTGAAATTGTTTATTCTGCTTGATCTAGTCTGTTGTTAAGGACTGTGTTTATAAATCCCTGAAGTGAATTCTTCAGTTTCAGAAGTTCAGTTTGGTTCTTTCTTAGAATGATAATACCCTCTTTCAATTTTTGGACAGTTTTTGTGACCCCTTTTTATTGGATATTCACTCTCTTTTGGATTTCATTGAGTTTCTTTGCTGTCCATATTCTGAATCCTAGATCTATCATTATGGACAATTCATGCAGGTTTTAATCCATTGCTCGGGACCTGGTGCACTTGTTTGAATAAAAGCACCCTGGTTTTTTGCATTGCCAAAGTTTTTGTGCCATTTTTTTCCCATTTGAGGATATTGATCTCTCTCTCTGTCGAATTTGCTTTAATTGTGATTGAGTTTTTAATTTTTTCTTCTTTTTTTCCCTTATGGGTTTGGCTGTGGTGCATGTTGTGTATGATCGAGTGGCTTTTTTCCTGAGTACTTTCAGAGGACTAGTGCTCTGTATAGTTTCCTTGGTTGCAGCTAGGGTTGTGCAGTGACTACAGTAAGTCCGCTACATATAAACAAGTTCTATTCCAAGAATGTGTTCATAAGTCCTACTTATTTGTAAGTCTAACAAAGTTAGACTAGGTACCCACCTAACACAATTTGCTGTACAGTATCAGCTGCATCACCACTGCTTTTACACTTGCTTCTGGACATCTTGGGCTTGAAACAAAGATACTGTACTACTGTACTCCATGTAGTACTATACAGTGAAATACACAAAAGAACAACCACTTGTAGAGGATGCACACACATGACGAGGTACATCAGACACGTGAACTAACTTATGTGATCAGACATGCAAATGCACATTCACATTTTTGAAAGTTCACAACTTGAAAGTTTATATGTAGGGGGTTTACTATAGCTGGGACCATACTTGTTGTAGCAGTGTGTTTTTGTTAGGTGCTGCAAACCCAAAGATGGCACTTAAGAGTGAAGGCCACTAATAATGGCTGTGGCTGCAGCTGGGCTTTCGGAGGACTGTTGGGCCTCCACTCCAGTGTTCAGGTGGGATGTTGGGGCTTTCTTGCTCTTTAGGGGCCTGAAGCAAGCAATCCACATCTGGGGGGAAGCAGTCAAGATGGAAGAGTGTGAGAGGTTTCCTGCTTTCATTTAGCTTGGCTGCAGATTGTGTGCCAGGAGGTACCCACTAACACCTGGTGTAACTGCTCCCTCTCTGGTGAAGGGGCAACAAGGACAGGGAACAATAGCAGTTTCAGATGGTGGCCTCGGAGGGCTGCCAAAGAGATCTGGTGGCTGGCCTACCTGAGGACCTCCAGGTCTCCACCACAGCATTCAGGTGGATGTGGGGGTCCCTGCAATCCCTGTGGGCCAGTAGCAAGCTATCTGTGTCTGAGAGGAAGCAACCAAGATGGGTGAGGGTGATGGGTGCCGTGAGAGCTGGTTATTCTTGTTTACTTCAGCTGTGCAGTCTGCACTGGGGAACATACACAAATACCAGGTGCAGCTGCTCCCTCCCTAGCCTGGGGCAACAGGGATAGAGAATTTCAGTGGATGTTGAGAGCAGCTACAGAGTACCTGCCAAAGAGCTCTGGTGGCCAGCTTCCCTAAAGACTGCTAGGTCTCTGTCACAGTGTTCGGACAGACATTGAATCCATGCACTCCCTATGGGTCAGTAGCAGGCAATCCCCATCTGGGAGGAAGCAGCTGGGACGGGTGGATGAGAGGCTCACCAAATCCTCTTTGCTCCTGCATATTGTGGCTGTGGGGTCTGGGCTGGGGGAGCACAATATTGTTCAGCAGGGCTGCCTCCTCCCTGACCCAGGGGCAGCAGCAGTGGCATAAAGAACTTGTCATTCCCAGAGGACCACTGAGCCTCCCTCCTTACTACCTGGTTGGCAGCTGGTGCCAAGTTCCACAGGGATCAATGGCCAGAAAGTTTCCATGTGGGTTTGAGCAATGTCTCTGTGTAGTCACTAGGTGGGTTTCTATGTTGGTCTGGGGTTCCAGAGGATCATGGAAGTGCTCCTGTGTCTCGAATTTTTAGGAATTTGTATTGTTGGTGTGGGTTCCCGGGGGTTTCTTTCTCACTAACCCCTTCACCATGTTGGGGGGTTTCCATGGCTCCATGCCAGGTCCAGCTGGGCATCCTGTCTGACTTCGTTCTTGGAGTCTTCTCAAAGCAACCAAAACTGAGATATTGGCTGTTGGATGTAGAAGCACGTGAGTCCAGGATGGTTTGGAGAACTGTTTCCCATACCTCAGTCACACCTGCAGAACAGCCCTTCCTGTGATATAACTCTCTGCAGCTCATCCTTTTGTAGGTTAGAGTTTTTGTAGTTCCAAATAAATTTTAGAATTTTTATCTATGTAAAAAGCACTATTGGAATTTTTAAGATTTTAAGTTTTTAATAGAGATACATTGAATCTGTAGATCACTTTGGTATAAACTGATTATTTGAAGAGTAAATCCTTTGCTTCTGTGGAAAATGGGTTCATGATTTGACTCAACTGAATTATCATTACAGAGAAGCTCAGAACAGATTGTAAAAAGTATGCTAAATTCTCCCATTTATTGTTAATTTTTCTTAAAGAAATCGAGAAGTTTGTTTTTGAATGAGAAAGCAAACTGCAGCTATCCATCCAAGGTACATGTGAGATGAGTGCTTAAACTTTCTATTTTGGATGGAGTCTTAATCTGTTTTGTGTTGCTATAAAGGAATACCTGAGGCTGGATAATTTACTTAAAAAGAAGTTAATCTGGCTGATGGTTCTGCAGACTGAACAAGAAGTATGGCACCAGCACTTGCTTCTGGTGAGGGCCTCAGCCTGCTTCCATTCACGGCCGAAGGTGAAGGGGAGCTGGTGTATGCAGAGATCACATAAGAGAAAACAAAAGAGCAAAAGGGGAGATGCCATTCTCTTTTTAACAACCTGCTCTCCAGGAACTAATAATAAAAAATAACTCACTCACCCCTTCTTCCCCCAGGGAAGGCATTCACTTATTCATCATGAAGGATCTGTTCTCATGACCTAACCACTTTCTACTAGGTTCCACTTCTAACATTGGGTATCAAATTTCAACATGAGGTTTGGAAGGTGCAAAGATCGAAACTATAGCAAATAGACTCTGCTGCCTGAATCACATCAGAAGGTGTAGGTGAACAGCAAAATCAGAAATATTTGGTGAATTGGCTCATAGAAGATAGAGTTTTTATGTGGAAGCCCAATACAAAATTCTACTCAAAAATATTCCTTGATTGGGAAAGTCTGCACTGGTTTTCAAAGTGCCTGATGTTATTGGATAGACATTATTTCTCTTTTCATCAGGGAGTCCTGTCCTTCCTGAGCACACATAAAACAGAATAGCTAAAAATATTTATTTGGGAACTATTTGGAGGTTGAATGTCTTGACTATCTATGATTACCAATGTCTGTTACTTTCCCCAAGATGAGAACCTTATTATATGGCTTTTTACTGTTGTCATGGCATATAAGCAGAGTACTTCTCTTCATGCCAATCAACTTTTAGTTCTTAGTTTCGAATCCAAATTTGAAGGCAAAGATGAAGTAGGACTGAAAGGTCAATTTCTGTTTTTTTCCCATTGGATGTAATTACTCCAGTAAAAATGGAAGTACAGTCATGCATCACTTAATGATGTGGATATTTTCTAAGGAATGTTTTGTTAGGCAATTTTGTTGTTGTGTAAACATTACAGAGTATACTTACACAAACCTAGAGACCTAACTATACCCTTAGGCTATATGATATAGCCAATTGCCCCTAGGCTGAAACCTGTACAGAATGTTACTGTACTGAATACTGTAGGTAATTATAACCCAATAGTAAGTATTTACATATTTGAACATACTCGGACATAGAATATGTACATTATAAATACAGTAAAAAAATAAAAAATGGTACACTTCTATAGGGAACTTGTGAAAGAAGCTTATAGTTTCTTTATGCAGTTATAGTTCTTGTAATTCTTTCAGAATGGTAGTGCCTTTTCAAGTCTTCCTGAAAAACAGTTGCTTCTCAGTTGTAGCAATAGGACAGGCAAAGGTACTCCTCAAGTAGAAGGTCTTAAAAGTTGCTATAGGCCAGGCGCAGTGGCTCAAGCCTATAATCCCAGCACTTTGAGAGGCCCGAAGTGAGGGGATTGCCTTAGCCCATGGGTTCGAGAACAGCCTGGGCAACTTAGCCAGACCTCATCTATACAATAAAAAAAATCAAAAAATTAATTGGGCATGGTAACATGTGCCTTAGTTCTGGCTACTTGGAAAGTTGAGGCAGAAGGATTGCTGAGCCCAGCAAATCAACACTGGGGTTGCTATGACTCTTTGATCCATTGGTTAGATCTAAGGGGAGATGGTTGAAGGGAAAAGTACTATTTTGATGTTGAGATAAAGATTTTTAATATGTCTTCTTTTGAGAACTGTCTATTCATATATTTTGTTTACTTTTTTATGTCTACTTTTTTTTCCTTTCAGCACTTTTGAGATCTTTGTAGATCCTGAATGCTAGACCTTTGTCAGATATGCAGTTGGCAAATATATTTTCCCATTCTGTGGGCTGTTTCCCCACTCTCTTGATGGTTTATTTTGCTTTGCAGAAGCTTTTCCATTTGATGAGGTCCCACTTGTGTATCTTCTCTTATTGCATGGGTCTTTGGAGTTTTGATCAGAAATGTATGTCTCCTATGTTTTCTAAGATTCTTATAGTTTGAGGTTTTACATTTAGGTGTTTGATCCATTTAGAGTTAATTTTTTTGTACGGTGATAGGTAGGGGTGCTGTTTCATTCTTCTGAATGCGGTCAGTCAGTTTTCCCAGCATCATTTACTAAATAGGTTCTCCTCTCCGCAGTGGCTGTTGTTGGAGGCTTTGTTGAAGATGAGTTGGTTGAGAAATTGAGGTTTTGCTTCCAGAATCACTATGCCATTTCATTGGTCTGTATGCCTGTTCTTGTATCAATACCAGGCTGTTTTGATTATTGTAGCCTTCAGAGTACAAAATTAATGTGCAAAGGACAGTCACATTTTTATATACCACCAACAGGCAGAGAACCAAATAAAAAGCACAATACCAGTCATAACAGCCTCAAAGAAAATGAAACACCTTGTTATCTCTAACCAGAGAAGTGAAAGACCTTTACAACAAAAACTACACAATACTGCTCAAATAAATCAAGACACAAACAAATGGAAAAATATTCCATGCTCATGAATTGTACGAATCAATATTGTTAAGATGTTCATCCTACCCAAGGCAATCTGCAGATTCAATGCAATACACATTAAATTACCGACATCAAAAGAAAACATACGAGCAGTCAACAGATACATTAAAAAATGCTCAACCTCACTAATCATCAAATAAATGCAAATAAAAGCCACACTTGAGATACTGCCTAACTCCAGTTAGAATGGTCATTATTAATAACTCAAAAAGTAACAGATGCTGGAGAGGATGTAGAGAAAAGGGAACACTTCTACATGGTTGGTGGGAGTGTTTACTAGTACAACCTCTGTGGAAAACAGTGTGGCAGTTTCTAAAAGATCTAAAAATTGACCTTTCATGTGACCCAGCAATTCCAATTCTGGGAATATATCCAGATGAACTCAAATCATTCTGCAAAAAAGATACCGGCACACGTATGTTTATTGCAGCACTATTCACAATAGCAAAAACATGGAACCAACTGTGTTGTCCATCAAAAATGGACTGGATAAAAAAAAAGTGGTACATATACACAAAGGAATATTATGCAGCCATAAGGAAGGACAAAATTATGGACTTCACAACAACTTGCATGGATTTAGAGTCTGTCATACCCAGTGATCTGTCACAGAAACAAAGAACTGAGTACCACATGTCCTCACTCACAAGTGGACCCTAAATATTTACCATAATGCAGCATGAAAGGGATTGGCAGTAGCAGGCCACTGCCAGGAGAGAGTGGGGGGCAGATAACACTAATAAGGGTATCTGAGGTGAAGTGAGAAGCAATGGGTGGCCCAAACTTCACCTGTGTGATGACCACTTATGTACCTAACCCTGAATTGTACCCCAAATCTTTAAAATTGGAAAAATATCATTTATAAAAGAAGGATATTCAAAAGCATTATCAACAGTAAGCAAAGTCTTGAAAGTTACATTATTCTTCAAAGAGTACTTCTATGTTTTCCTAGCATAGTAATTGAGGAGGGTATCTTGGAAGAGGACCTTGGTCATCCATGACTTCTTTTTTTTTTTTTTGTTGAGTTGGAGTCTCACTCTGTCGCCCAGACTGGAGTGCAGTGGCCGCTCCCGGCCACCACAGCCTCAACCTGCTGGGCTCCGGCGATACTTCCGCCTCAGCCTTCCAAGTAGTTGGAACTACAGGTGCGCGCTACCACGCCCGGCTAATTTTTTGATTTATTGTAGAGATGAGGTCTTGCTTGCCCAGGCGGGTCTCGAACCCATGGGCTCAGGCAATCCACTCACCTCAGCCTCCCAAAGGCGCGGGATTACAGGTTGAGCCACCGAGCCCGGCCCAAAACTATTTTCATAACAAACTAAGATGTCATTTGCTTTTTCACGTACTGTCTCTCACAGATGTATGGGGGATTTTCCTTCTCCTTCTCCCCACCCCCATTTCTGCCTGAAGTGAGACCGGATTTTCTTTATACCCTTGAACCAAAAACGTATCACAATGGATGGAACGCAAAAGCAGATATGAGATTCTAAAGATCTGCAAAAAAATACTTTACAATACTCCTCACATTTTTATTTTAGGAAATATAGTTATTTATCGTTTAAAATGTTATTTATGCTGACATGCAATGGGTTTATGGTTGTTATTTTAAGTCAATAAACAAATTTTTAAATTTCTCTTTTAATTTCTAATACAGTAAATGTTGATAAATAGATTGGTAAATATTCATAAGCAAAAGTTATTGGGGGTCTTCAATGATTTTTCATGCATGTAAAGGAGTCCTAAAACCAAGAAGTGTGGCACCATGGTGCTCAGAACAGCTCTCTAAGGAAGGACTTGCTGTCCAGCTCGTGTTCAGGAAGAGAAGCCAAGGCTCAGAGACAGGGTGACAGCTAGCTGGGCTCACCCAGTTGGCTAGAGGCTTAGCCGAGATTGGAATCAGGGCTGTCTGGCACCAAAGCACACTCACATTCTCTCTCTAGTGCTTATGCAGCAAGAAGCTGGAAGAGCAGGGGATGGTGGAACAGCACCTGGCTTCTGCCACCTCCTTCAAGAAAAGAACATGACAGGGATTGATTGATCTCAATGATCAGCTACAAATGGTCCCTGCATGTGGCCATGTTAATCAGCTTCTACCAGCCAGGATCTGACCAGCTTGAAAGGTTTATAGCAACAATGTGGTGCTGATTTATTTCTCCTTAATAAAAAAGTGATCAAGTGAAACCTGCATCTATCATTCTATTTATCACTCGGGATGATTTATTAACTAATTACACTTGCAGTGGCCGCTGGCTCTAAATAGGGACGGCGAGGACAGGTGGGGTCGGTACGGCCATCAGTGCTGCCTGGACACATTCACCGCTTCCTGCTCCAGGCTTGCCTAGAACAAGCTCTCGGATATGGGTGTTGAGCCTCTGAGAGAAGGGGGGAGGGGCGAGAGGAAGCAGGGAGGAGGTGAGAAACGGAGGGGCTGTCTGGTCCCAGCCGTTTGCTCCTTTGTACATGAAGAAAATACAGTTTGGAGAGCAGCAGGTGGAGTTGAAAACACAGGTAAAACACAGTCACTCCACCAAATTTGAATCTCACATGAACAATGAACCCTTTTTTAGTATTTAAATAACTGTATGGGCCAGGCACAGTGGCTTACACCTGTAATCCCAGCACTTTAGAAGGTCAAGGTGGAAGGATTGCTTGAAGTCAGGAGTTCAAGACCAGCCTGGGCAACATAGCCAGACCGCATCTCTACAAAAACTCAAAAAGTTAGCTAGGTGTGGGGTCACACGCCTGTAGTCCCAGCTACTTGGGAGGCTGAGCCCAGAAGGTAGAGGCTGCGGTAAGCTGTGATCATGCCACTTTACTTCGGCCTGGGTGACAGAGTGAGACCCTATCTCAAATAAACAAATAAATAAATAAATAAATAAATGTATTGCATGAATGTCCTGTAAAATCTGGCAACCCTACCCCCAGGGCTGAGAGGGCTCTGGTAGGGTATTCAGCTAACTGTAACTTCAAGAACTACCAGGGTCCATGACCATGACCCAGCCTCACTCTGCACACCTGCTATCCTGCTAAACCCAGGGGGCTCTGGGAGGGTGTGACTTCTCAGAGCTGGCAGGCAAATCATATAACCTTACTTGAAAATGGGGGTATCCAGCCTGCCCCAGTTCCTCTCCTGCATGCTGATGGAGGGGGTGAGTCAGCCCCTCCCAACTAAACACGGGTGGGGGGGCCTGTGGGGGGGCTGGCATGGAGCTAGCCATCCATGCCTACATCCTATGAAGGATGGGTTCCCAGTCTCCTTGGAAACATAACAGCTATAACTCCAAACTTTTATTTTTTAGCATCTTCCTTGAAACCCAGACTTTGAGGGTAGGAAAAGTCAGAAGTTAAGTAGGCACAGCCTTGGTGGAAGAGCATGAAACTTTCATTAAAACTGAAAATAGGTATATACCATGCTTAAAATAGAAGTGCTCTATGAGGGCTTTGTAAATAAATCAACCAATAACTACCCCTTTGACATAGCCATCCCACTCCCAAGCAGACAAGCCAGGGAAGAACAAGGGTATTTCTGTTAATCCCCAAGAAGTCAGAACCAACCTGAAATCCATCAAAAGAGAATTATATCAATGGACTGTGATGTAGTCAAAAGAAGATGCAGAAGTAATAAGAATTAGATAAAGATATGTCTAACCTGCTGAGATTTCCAGGATATTATTATTAAAAAGCAAGTTGAAAACATTCCAGACCAGGGTGTCTCAACCTTGTCACTACTGACATTTTGGGCAGGATAATTTTTGGTTGTGGGGACTGTCCTGTGTGTTGTAGGATGTTTAGCAGCATCCCTGGCCCACTAGATGCCAGAAGCACCCGTCTCCCCAGTCATGATGATCAAAACTGTCTCCAGACATTGCCAAATGTCCCCTGCAGGGTAAAACTACTCCTCCTCCCCAGGAAGGACTAGCCTAGACAGCATACGGGATGACTATGTGAACAAAAGCAAACACCAAGCGGGCACTTCTCTAGGTACTTAGGTAAGCTTGAGGAAGTATGGAAAAAAGTCTGGAAGGAGAGTCTTCAGACTGGGAGCTGGGTTTATCTCTGGGGAGGGAAGGGAGGGAAGAAAGGCCAAGGGAGACTTTTGCTTTAAGTGTATTATCTGCATATTTGGCCTGCGAATGTATGCATTTGGCCAATACTCGTATGATAAGAGAGAAAGAAGGGGAGAGGAGGGGAGGGAGGGAGGGAAGACAATCGCAGAAGCCAGGTCGGCAGCTGAGGGACCCTGGGACCCCGTCTGCTGTCTTTTTCCTCTCTGGTCCTCAGCGTCCCCAAAGAGAAATAAAGGAGCTGCACAAGCAGGTCTCTAAAGACCCCTCTGGCCCTGCCCTCAGCTGAGCAAGCCCCAAGGTGACCTGGCTCCCTCCCTCCCTGTTGTCCCTCACACACAGCCTAGTCGTTGCACAAAGAAAAGCAGTGCTTGGGCTTCCAGCTCCCTCTCAGCAGCTCTGATTATTCCTCCCTGGTGGGGAGGGGAGCTTGAGGCCTGGTCAGCCGCCCAGCTCCATGCTGAAAACTTGCTTGGGGCTTGATTAAATAATTACACAGAACCTACTGAGTAATCAGGCCGTCTCAAGAAGCAGGGAGCACCTTCAGAGGGAGGCCCCATTAGTGATTTGGGGGCGTGTGAGTGTCTGTCTCCTGCACATGATAAAATTATCATCAGAGGCTTCATTTACAAAATATATCCATATCCCCCAACTCCTTCCATTGCCTCCCAAACCCAAAGATGTGGGTCATGTAACCCCCATTCCACAGCTTGAGTAAACAGACTCAGAGGGCCTTGGGGTTCAAGGTCCCACAGGGGTGCGGATGCAAGTCCAGCTCTGGCAGCCGCCACGGGGTGCTGATGGCAAAGGGGGTCAAATGCCAGGACGTGCACACAAAGCAAGGACAAGGCTCAGGACTGAAAGACCCAAGGAGAGGTTTTGTTTGTTTTTGTTGTTTTCCTTTCCTTCTAGAATTATTTCCCTCCATTCAATTTTGGAAAACACGGCCCAGCATGGGGATGAGGCATGGAGCAGCTGCAGCCGCCCTGGTCTCCCACTCACTCCGGCAAGGGGGGCTGCCAGGTGGGGAGGGAGAGGCTCTGCTCTCAGGCCTGGGGACAGGGACCTTCCATCCTGCAGGGAGCCACCCGCCCCCCACCTCCAGGATAAGGGAACTCCTTCCCCCTGAGTGCCTGGTTTAACTGGAAAGATAAATAACTGGCTAACGAGAGGTGACACCGGGGCTCTCCTGGCCCACAGGGCCTGCTCCTGAGACGCCCACCGCCTGCTCACTGCTTGGCCAGCTACCCTCAGCCGGTCCCATTGGCTCATTGATGCTGGAGCAGCCCAAATTCATTAATAATGATTAGTCTCTCCTCACAAAGAGGCGCACAATCAAAGGGCCATTAAAATTAAGTGCTGGAGGAGTGGGGGCAGGGTAGGGACGGGCCAGAGCTGAGCATGAATCCCCGCAGGACCCTGGGGCCTCTTGGCTGCAGGACCTTGAGGGAGTCACATTTCGCCCTGGTGCCTAGGCTCAGTTTCCTCATCTCTGAAACTGAGGGGCAGATGTGGCTGTGGTGTCAGTGACACTGTGAATGGAGCACCCAGCAGGAAGAAACATGAGGTGGCCCTGCTCTGAAGGTGCCAGTGCCATGACCCTAGGGGTCAGGTGATGGGGAGGACCAGGGGGTAATGCCAGCACGCTCAGCTGGATCCCTGGGCAGCCACTCCTCACGGCCCACTGCCCCCACTCTGGCCACTGGGTAACTGCCCAGTGCTAACCTCAACGAGACTCCACACCCCCAGGGCACAGCCCCAGCTCTGCCCCATTCTGGTTTCTGGGCAGGAGCAGCAGAGGCATCGGGACACTCAGGACAGCCCTAGACCTTGAAGGGGACTGTACCTCTAGACAGGGCTTCCCAACCCTCAGTGGCTTCTCGGCCCTCAGTCTTCCCCTGCCGTTGGGAGGATGGCATCTCAAGGGGGCTTCAGGTGAAGAAAGATGGCCCAGGTGTCCCACACCCATTGACTGACCCTCCAACCATCCTGGGCGGCAAGAAGCCAGGACGCAGCCCTCTGCTGCGCACTAGGACAGCCAACACAGAGTCCCACACATGGGCGGCTGAGAACTGCACCCCACCCACTTTCTCAAGAAACAAAATTCAAACAGGAAAAAAGAAAGGAAGCCAGAGAAGAAAACAGAATCCTGCAGCCCGTCCCACAAGGTCCAGAGCTTCCTTGGGAGAAGGGGAGATGCCAAGAACCCCAGATGTGCTGATCCCTAGGTTTATATGGCGTCTGAGTCCTCCTGAGGACAGGAAATGAAATTTTACAAAGGCGCCTATTATGTGCCAAGCGCGTGTTACTTCATATAACCACCACAAGGACACCACAAGGCTGGTATTAGTCATTCCTGTTTTTAAGGGAAAACTCAGAAAGATGAAGAGATTTGTCTAAAACCACAAGTCTCAGACCTTCATGGTGCCAAAGCCAAGATTCAAGCCCAGAGCTTTGGATTCTAACCTGATCCTTCTTCTGCTCTTCCACGTGGCCACCACGCACCTGATTCTTGGGGATGGGGCCTGGCTGGTCAGAAGGCACCTTCTCCATGCTGACAATAGCGGTCATGGCTAACACCTTCCACACTCCTCCCGGGTACCCACTGCAGTCCACAGGTCACTCCATCCTCCCAAAACTCAGCCAGGCCAGGACTATCATACCCATTTGACAGGGAACACACTGAGGCACAGGGAAGTTAGACATTTTGTGAAGGGTCATGGGATAGGGCCATGGCAAAGCCAGGACTCTACCTGATGGACAGAGAACTCCACAAGGGCAGGTCAGGCAGTGTCTGGTTTTGCTCCCCACTGGGCCCCACTGGGCTTAAAAAATGTTGGCTGGATAGGGGGATTGGCAGAGGGAAGGCAGAGCCAAGCAGACAGGGTTCAAATCTCAGCTTTGCCACCTGCAAGCTTCTTAATTTGCCTCTGCATCTATTTTCATATCTGAAATGAGGATGACAACAGTTCTCCCCAGCTGGGGTCCTTGAGAGAAACAAATGAGTTCACATGCAGTCTGGCTCATGGTGAGTGCCCTGTACACGTGGGTGAGTGGCGGACAGCTGGACTAAAGCCCCAACTGGTCCACAGCCCAGCTCCAAGGTGCCCCTCTGAAGCCACCAGCGGGGGTCAGTCCCCACATCTGCACAAGGCTGCGTCCCTCCTGACCCGGGTCTGCCTGTTACTTTCCATCTGGGCTCCCCCGGTCCTCTGTGATCCAGACACCCCCACGCAGAGGATACAGACTCCCAGACTAGCCCCGAAAGGGTCTCCAGTCTGGGAACAGTAAGCTCCCATCACTGAGAGGTTACAGCAGAGTGAACGGCCACTTGGGGACCTACAGACAGGATTTTGGCTGGAAGGGAGGCTGGAAGCCACTTTGAAGCTTTGTGCCGGCCGACGGGCTGAGCATCACCGTTGCCAATGACCACAGTGCCACCTGGTGTCCACATAGGAGATGGCCCAGCTGGCCCCAGAGGGCGGGACACAACATTCTACTAAACATAGGACAAAGTCCTGCCCCAGAAGCTTGTCACAACGGGGGCATCTGAACTTTCAACAAAGGAATTGAGGCCCTAATACCAAGGACTTTGATTGACTGTTTTCACACAATCATATCATTTAAGTCTACTGGCACTCTGAGAAAGATATCATCACTGAGCTCAGAGATGCTAAGTTACTTCCCCAAGGCCACACAGCTGACTCCACTACCTGCCCTCCTGATTACTAAGCCTAGGAGAATTCAGTGAGAAAGAAAACCAGCACCCCAGGCCCTATCTCCCCAGCTTCCCCTTCCCACCCACTCCCTCCCCACCGTCCACCACTACTTCCCTCCCCTCCCCCCAACCAAGAAGCTTACAAATCTAGCTTCAGGAACAAACAGAAATCGGAAATTCACTCACTAAGCACCATATGTCAAGCACTGGGCTAGGTGCTAGGAATGCCATTGTGAAGAAGGTGACCGGGATCCCTGCTTGAATGAAGCTTGAGAGGAAGAAGGACATTAATCAAATAATCACACAACTAAATATACAACAGTGACAAGAGACATGAAAAAAAATGGTGGGTTCAGAGACCCGCAATCAGGGTACCTATCGCCCTAAAGAAATGATGTATTGAGCGGCAAGCTGAAAGATGACCAGGACTTACCCAGGCAAAGAGGCACTAATTTTTCATTGACAAACAAAAGCGTGTGTGTCTCCCACTGTGTCTTCCTCTTTTGTTACATATATATATATAAATCCATAAACAATATACTGGCTATACACTTTTGCGCTTGCTTCCTGACTTCACGGTTTTCCGGTTCTTTGCATGTCAATACACAGAGACCATTTGTTTTACCTAAGGAGGCTGTCACACCACTGACATCTGCCATACGCACCACGATTTATTCATCTGTGCCCTGCTGATGACACTTGGGCTGTTTCCAAATTTTCACCCCTATAAACTGCTACAGTCAACATCCTCCAAGCCCATGACTCTCATAGTGCATGTGTGTAAGAGTCCCCTGTGATACGTGTCCGTATCCTCTTAGATACATGTCAATATCACTTTGGTGGGGATGAAAAGAAAATCATTTTCTGTTACTAAGAAGTTTATACAGAACAAATTCACTTACTAGTTCATTCACCTTGGCTGAAGCCAAGTTAAGGTTCTAAAACACATTTGCCGAAGTGTTTTACACTTTTCTACAGACCTTGTATCTTTCTTTCATTTTCCTTTATAATTTTTTCCAAGACAGACAACTTCTTAGGACATATATGTAAAGGGCTCTAAATGCTAATTGCTTTAAATAACTTGTTTCATAGACATTTTGCCTTCCTGGTTGCAAGATATCAGGCTGGCTGGTCTTGGGGTTGATGGCACCAACAGTTACATATAACCTGCAGATGCATGCTTCCAAGAGGTGGGTGGTACCTGGGAGGGGTGATATACATTTCTATCCCAGGGTGGACCAGTTCACATGTTGTCCAGCCTGTGAGGCGCTTCCTGTGAATACCTGAGCTACAACGAACTAAAAATTGAACTTGTATGTGATCCAGCAATCCCTCTTCTGGGAATATACCCAGAGAAACATAAATCGCTCTACTAAAAAGATACCTGAACACCTATGCTAATTGCAGCACTATTCACAATAGCAAAAACATGAAACCAACTCAGGTGCCCAAAGTGGACTGGATAAAGCAAATGTGGTACATATTCATGATGAAATATTATGCAGCCGTAAAGAACAAAACCATGTCCTTCTGGCAGCAACATGGATGCAGCAACATGGATGCAGCTGGAGACCATCCTACTAAACGAACTATCACACAAACAAAGAACTGAATACTGTATGTTCTCACTCATAAGTGGGTCCTGATCGCTGCTGACAGGGGCTCATGCCTGGGATCAGCAGGTGCTGGACACTGCTAGGGGAGGGAGGGAGAGAAGAGGCACGAAGGGCACGTGACAACACACTGGGTACCAAGTCTACTACCATGGGGAGAGAGGGCCCGCTAGAAGTCCAAACTTTACCTGTACACAATTTACTTCAGTAGTAAATCCTCTCACGCACCCCACAACTCTAAAATTTGAAAGAAACCTGAGCTAGCCAACACACTATTTCCTGTTGATCCCCATCATGTTACAGGCCCCACACCTGGAGCCATGTGAACTCCACATTGGAGGCTTCTAAGTGTCAGGTCTGTGGGAGAAATCAACACTGACCTCGAGCCCTGTGAAGCGCACAGTGGTCTGCCTGGGGTCTGGCAGGTTCCCACCTCCACACTCCCACAGCCTCCCAACGACCCTTCATTGCACACGCTGCAATATAATCCTGTGAAGTGTGTGCATGTATGGCCTTTTAATGCCCTGCTACCTTCTAGAACTGTAAACCCCATGAAGGAAGGGGCTGTATTCACTCCTGTAACAGGTCACATAGTAGGTGCTTGGAAAATAACTGGAATAAGTAAAAGAATACATGGATGGCCGGGCTCAGTGGCTTAGCCTGTAATCCCAGCACTTTGGGAGGGTGAAGCAAGCGGATTGCCTGAGTCTGTGGGTTCGAGACTAGCCGGGGCAACATGGCAAGACCTCGGCTCTACAATAAATTAAAAATTAGCCAGGCATAGTAGCGTGCACCTGTAGTTCCCGCTACTTGGAAGACTGAGGTGAAAGGATTGCCTGAGCCAGGCAGGTTGACACTGGGGTGGCCATGAGTGTGTATACCATGGCACTCCAGCCTGGGTGACGGAGTGAGATTTCAACTCAACCAAAAAATAAAAAAAAGAATACATGGATATCCTCCCAGATAAGACCTCATGGGTCTCCTCCCAGAGACCTTAAAACATTTGTAAAATGTTTTATAATTTACAATCACCCCCCATGATGATCCCTTTTCATTCCCCCCCACCACCCAAGGAGTAGGTGCTGTTACCACCCCCATGGTACAGGGTATTCATTTTCTGTCTCTGAAATAACACATTAACACAACCTCACGACTAACATAACACCAGTTTATCATCTCACAGTTCTAGGGGTCAGGAGTCCAAGACAGGTCCCACGGGCTGCAATCGAGGTGTCAGCGGGGCTGTGTTCCTTTCGGGGCGCTCCTGGGAGGATCAGTTTCCCAGCCTGCTCCAGCTTCTAGAGGCCACTCACGTTCCTTGGCTCATGGCCACTTCCTCCAGCTTCAAAGTCGGCAAGGATGCACCTCTCCAGCTGAAGCCCGGAGAGGTTCTCTGTATTTAAGGTCGCCTGTGATTAGATTGGGCCCACCTAGCTACCCCAGGGTAATTGCCCCATCTCATTTTAATCACATGAGCACGTAAGGAAACATAATCCCATATAAGGTGACAGAACATAATCACAAGTTCCAGGAATTGAGATGTGGACATCTTTGGGGTGGGAACTGGCATTATCCTGTCTAGAACACATTTAGAAACAAAGAGGTGAATTAACTAGCCCCCCTCACCCAGCTTGCCACGGGTGTAGTGAGGCTCAAAGCCAAGTCTTTCCGGCTACAAAATCTGAGCTCTTTCCCCTCTTGTTGCTAATGTAAACATCCGGAGTCTCCAGACCCATTTTCCGGAAACAGAAAAGAAGGACACACGGGCTCAGTCTCCTTAGGGTAAGTACACATTTTATTTACGTTTCAAAAAAAGAAAGAAAAGATATGCTTGTCTGGACAATGGGATCATGTGGGAAATCTTTCTCCTTATTTCTTTTTATTACCATAAATACACGTTTTTCAACCGGAAGGGAAAAGTTTACCCCGCATCATTGGTGGGAGGGAAAGGGGGTGATGGCTCTCCCACCGCGAAACCTGATGCCTCTCTCTGCAATTAAACTCATGGCCAGCAGATGGCGTAGCAGGCTCACAGCAGGTCGTTCCTCCAGCCCATCCCTTTTAGGGGCGGCAGGGGTGGCAGTTGCAGAGGTCTTTCCCTTCTGTTTTCCAAAACCCACTCTAAGAGGAAATGCCCAGAGAGACCCCAGTGGGCAAGGAAAGGGGCTTCCCCCAGCCTCAGGACAGCCAGTTTGAGGGTCTGCCCTACCTCATAACCCATCCTCTGAGCTAGGCACAAGGACCAGCCATCAAGCCAGCAGGACTTGAGGGAAAGGGTGAGGCTGCCTGGCAGCAGGAGGCAGGAGCAGCTAGGTTACGAGATGTTTAAGATGGCTGGGCACCCACTGCACTCCAGCCTAAATGACAAAGTGAGACCCTGTCTAGAAAAATAAATAAATAACTGTTCTCAACACAAGAAAATCATAAATGTTTGAGGGGAGGATCTTATATATTTGATCATTACATGTCGTATACATGTACGGAAATATCACACTGTTCCCCATAAATGTGTATAATTGCTAAATGTTAATTAAAATAATAATAACAATTTTTTAAAAGATGGCCAGGCACATTACACTTTTTCACACATTTACTACTACGTCTTGTCTTCCTGTGACGCAGTATGGAACTTGACATCAAATGCCAGCACAGTTTTTTGAATCTCTCCAAATTCCTACATAAAAATAAGCAGGTCAAATTAGCAAAAGCAAAACCCACAGACAACATTCACTTCCAATGAGGTGTTAAGGTATCCCCATGAACACCAAAGCACAAGCTAGGGAGCACACCTTCCCTAGCCACCTGCATGTGGGCAGATGTTCCCTGGGGGGTTGGTCCCTGATTTGGAGTCTGGCCCTTAGTGCCCCTTCCACTGGCCAGCAAAGGGAAACAAGGGGGTATCTGATGGACCTGAGAACAGGAGAATCCCAAAAGAGCTAGCAGGTATTCACTAGAAAGCACAGAGACGATTTGGGAAGAATGCCTGAATCTGGGAGGGGTTTGCCCAGTCCCGCAGCTGGTAAGGACACTCAGTAAACACTGAGGACCTAGAGCAGGGAGCCCGGTGAGCTCTCAACACTGACCCGCCTGGGTTCCATTCCAGGACAGGGTCCTATACTGCTGGGAGTGGGATCAAAATGGAACAGGTCAGGACAATTATAAAGAAGGAGAAAATCCATATAAAAGTGGAGGGAAGAAATTGAGCCAAGAAACCTCAGAAAGCAACCCACCCTATTTTCATACACATGAAAGTCACAGGAGAGGGCACTCTTGAAGCTAGAAATGCCATCCTGACCATCCCCTTCAAGTTAGGAAAACTAGTTTCACATAAAAACAAGCATCAGAAAAGTCTTGAGACCAAATGCCATACAAAGTTTGTTTCGACAAAAGGAGAATAAGAAGCAAAATTACATCCTTACAAACAGAAAAAGCATGCCAGCAAGACATTTCTCAGAACAGATCAAAACTGTAACCTTCTATTTCAAATGACCTAAAAAGTATTTTTAAATTGTGCAAGATGTGAAAGAACAACATAACTCAGAATTAGAAAATAATAAAAATAAGGTGACAGAACTCAGGAAAGGATTAGAAATACAAGGAAAAAATCATTTTAGAAATGAAGAGTAACTCAAAGGAACACGAAAGCAAAGGAACACAACCTTAAGATAATGCCTTAAAAGAAAAGGGTGAAAAGGAATAAATCTTTTAAATCAACAAGAAATGAAGAAGGAGATTTTCTAACATAGTCTAGAGAAATTAACAAACACTAGCAAAGAAGGTTCAATCTGTAAATAATGAGTCCCTTAAAAAAAAAAACCAAAGCAAAACAACAGAACAAATACTAAAAACTAATTCAAGAAAATTTACTGAAATTTTTACAATTAAAATTACACATTGAAAGAGCATACTGTAAACCTGAAGACATTAATCCAGAATAATGAGACACATTCAAGATATATTTCTAATAAAATTACAGATTTCAAGAAAAGAGGGGGAAGAATTCTTCAGACATCCAGCCAAAAAAATAAATAAATCACTGGTTTATAAGGAAAAATAAATCAGATTATTATCAGAATTTTTTCAAGAGCAATGCTTTGTACCGGAAGAAAATTGAGTAACTATGTTTAAGATATTCAAGAATGAAGAATATGTTAATTTCATGTTCAGCAAAACTGACTTGAAAGTATAACAGGCACAAGCAAATTGCTATTAACGTGAAAGAACTCAAAGAATATTGTTCTCATGAGCCCTTCCTGGAAATGTATTAGAGAAAAAGCTTCAGACAATCAAAATGACTAGAAAGACAAAAAATGACATAAAAAGGATTGGTAGTGAACATTAGCTATGCAATTACTTACACAACTCAGACTAAAAAGGAATCATGGAGGAAAGGAAATACACATAATGGCTGTATGCCCTGACAATGTCTCCACAAGACCACTTTTAAAATATGAATAGTGGAAGAGCATATGCTTTAAAAAAAGCTTTTTAAACTGTTTTCAGAAATTATATTGTTGATGGCATACTGTTGTCATTTTTGAGACAGTTGTGTGTAATGTGAGATAAAGAACATAAGTAATTATAGAATGACTTTCTTTTTTGAGTCAGAGTCTCACTCTGTCACTCAGGCTGGAGTGCAGTGGCATGCTGATGACCACTGCAGCCTAGACTGCTGGGCTTAGGCAATCCTTCCACCTCAGCCTTCCAAGTAGCTGGAACTATGGGCACATGCTATCAGGACCGGCTAATTTTTTTATTTATTACAGAGACAAGGTCTTGCCAAGTTCACCAGGCTGGTCTCAAACCCCTGGGCCCAGGCAATCCTCTCACCTCTGCCTCCCAAAGTGCTGGATTACAAACAAGAGCCACTGCATCCGGTCTATAGAATATTTTAATTATATCATCTCCTATAACCTTGAGGATTTGATTCGCAACATAGAGGAAAGGAGGGATGTAACATAGAAGAGATTAAGGAAACAGGTAATATAAAAGAGATTAGGTGGAAACCCTAAATGTGAATTGAAATTACCAGTATGAACCTGGGGTACTGCCTTCCTGGTTTCTGGCTGAAGGGTGTGTATGTGATAAAATATATTTCCTAATGACTGAACCAGTAGCCATGTGTACCCCTAGTATCCAGACAGTGGTCATGAAATCCCATTTTCCATTTAAAAATAAAAAGGCTTCCTGGAGAAAAGGCCGACTTCGGGTCTGGAGCAGAAAATGATAGAATGAATCTGGGACATTTTGTCATGCAGAAAGTAAGGCAGCTCTCAGAGATGACAAGGTTTACATCAAAAGGACTCAAGAGTCAATCTAAACAGGGTCTCACTGGCCAAGAATAGGACAATTGGAAACTCAAAAAGAATAATTCTTGTCATTGATTATATTCCATCAAATATATTTAAACCCTAGAGCTCATGATTTGGGGGGGGAAATCATTGGTCTCCTTCAGAGAATGACAAAGAACCAATTAATTCTCTTGAAAGTTGGTAAACAAAAGGAAAGAAACAAACATGTATCCTGCCTTCTTATATGAACTGCACACAGTGTGACAGAGTAGATGAGGCAAGAGACACTTTCTAAAAGTTTTCCTACTCGTAAATGGAAAAAGAAGTGATAGGACTGGAATGTTATCTCTTTGCAGCCCCCAGTGGATTAACAAACAGACTGATAACAAACATCAATACAGCCAACATAGTCGGACCGCCCAACATGATCTGCCTCCAGACGAAGGAACCCAAGCCAAAGGAATTGAACCCAAGTCTGGTCGAGCCTCTGGATCCAGCTGCCAACTTGCAGGAAGCACAGAGGACAGAAGAACACATGCCGCCGCCATCAGCAAAACCCACACTATGGGAAACTCTACAGGCTAAACAGATCACTGACAAAGATAAGGAAGGTTAAAAGGAACCCTGTATGCCGGGCACGGTGGCTCAAGCCTGTAATCCCAGCTTTTTGGGAGGCCCAGGTGAGAGGATTGCCTGAGCCCACAGGTTCAAGATCAGCCTGGGCAACTTGGCAAGACTTTGTCTCTACAATGTATCAAAAAATTAGCCGGGTGTGGTAGCACACGCCTGTAGTTCCGGCTACTTGGAAGGCTAAGGTGAAAGGATCGCCTGAGCCCAACAGGTCGACCGTGAGGTGTCCGTGAGCGTGCCACTGCGCTCCAGTCTGGGCAACAGAGTGAGACTCCAACACACACACACACACAAAGAAGGAACCCTGTAGACGAAAAGAGACTTTAAAGAGGTATCTTCTTTTTTCTTTAATGGGCAAGTCTAAACAATAGTATGTAGGAATACATGCTTATGTGATAAAGCAAAGTACTGCAAGAAAGTGATTACTATAAAAGTCATGCTGCTATTAATAGTTAGTGATGGAGAAGTGAGGGGCTGAGATTGGAAAGGAGCACTTGGAGGGAGTTGGAGGGGGTGCTTGCAAATCCTTTCTTTCTTTCTTTCTTTCTTTCTTTTTTTTTTTTTTTTTGACACAAGGTCTTTCTCTGTCACCCAGGCTGGAGTGCAGTGGAATGATCATAGCTCACTGCAGCCTTGAACTCTTGGGCTCAAGCAATCCTTCCTGAGTCGCTGGGACTACAGACACATACCCACCATACCTGGCTGATTTTCTTTAAAAATTTTTTTAGAGATGAGGTCTCGCTATGCAGCCCAGGCCTGGTTTTGAACTCCTGGCATCAAGTGATCCTCTTGCCTCAGCCTCCCAAGTTGCTAGGAAAACAGGTGCTAGTTACCACAAAGTTCTGTTTCTTTACTTGGGTAGTACTTAAAAAATGTTTGCCCTATAATAACTCATTAAACCATACATTTGTTTTGTGTGGTTTTGTGTTTCACAATGTTAAGATTTTTTTTTTAATTTAAAAAAACGATTGAAATGACTGAGTGAATGAACAGCCCCAATAGGTCTCACTGTTCTCTTTTGAAGGTTGACAAGGGAAAACTCAGAGAGGAAAACAGATTGCTCAAGGCCACACAACTGCTAAGCTGCCCGGCTGGGCTTGAAACCCAAGTGAGGTTCATCTGTTCCTTTAACAAACAGTTGCCAACACCTGCTGAGTTTACTGCTAGGGAAACAGCGGAGTAAAAACAGCTTCCCATCCACCTGCCCTGCATGGGAGGAAGAGTGGCGGGACATACAAGGGACACTTGCTGGTCTCGGTACCCAGCTGAGCATAGCCAAAGTATGCCCCAGAGCCTGTCCCCTGTGTAAGGCCCATGCGGTACTCTCAGAAGCAGCAGCCGAGCCCAAGCCCCCTCACCCCAACTCTGGAGATGAAAATGTATTTGAATTCACCAGACCACCTGATGAAGTTTCACTTCTGGTTCTCAGGACATCCCTGACTATTCTGTACTCTAGAGAGAAGGGAAGATCTGGGAAGGGGTCCTTGCCTGAAACTAGAAGTCAGCATGACCTCCCTCGATACCCTGCCTGGAGAGGGGGCACCAGTGGGCTGGGGCAGATGAGGAGGAGATGAAACTGGACCATCAGCTGTGCAGGCTGGAGCCCCCTTCTGTATCTGCCTTGTCCTCTGGTATCCCCAGAACTTGACACTTGGCCTTGAAGAAAACAGGAACATGACAGATGTTTATTGAATTATTAAGTGAATGAATTTAATAAATCATTTTTATTTATTTCACACAGAGTCCAAAGCTCAATTAATACTTTAAAAATACTATATCGAGTCAGGCTCAGTGGCTTAGCCTGTAATCCCAGCACTTTGGGAGGCCAAGGCGAGTAGATTGCCTGAGCCTGTGGGTTCGAGACCAGCCCGGACAACTTGGCTAGCCCTCGTCTCTACAATACATAAAAAATTAGCCAGGCATGGTAGTGTCAAGGTTGCAGTGGCCATGAGCATGCCACTGTACTCCAGCCTGGGTGATAGAGTGAGACTCCAACTAAAAAAAAAAAATACGATATCATCTTGCATTCTAAAACAGAAGTTATAATAATGCCTACCCTAGAGTCATTGGAAGGCGGGGGCAGAAGGCTCGCCAGAGCCCAGCAGGTCAATGCTGGAGTAGCCATGAGTATGCCACTATACTCCAGCCTGGGCGACAGAGTGTGACTCCAACTCAAAAAAAAAAAAAAATACTACATCATCTTGCATTCTAAAACAGAAGTTATAATATTGCCTACCCCTAGAGTCATTGGAAGATTAAATCAGCTAATGAATATTAAACATTTAGACTGGTGACTGGCACATGCTAAGCTCTCAGTAAACTATTCATGTGAGCTGAAAGTAGGTTGTCTCCTTCCATGTGGGATTAGGGATCAGCCTGGGACCAGAGATCAAGGGGAGGATAGAGCTGAAATTTAGTATAAGGTTAGGATTAGAGGACCAATTTGTGGCCAGTCAGCATTCAGCTTGTTAACATAACCATCTATTTGTTTATGTATTGCCCACATTGTTCCAGAAGGATTCAAGGCAGCTTTTAGGAATACCAACTGCAGAAATCAAGAAAGAGAAATATAAAAGTTGCTATGAGCCAGGTGTGGTGGCTCATCCTGTAATCCCAGCATTGTGGGGGGCTAAGGCAGGATCACTTGAGACCAGGATTTCAAGACCAGCCTGGACAACATAGCAAGGCCTCGTTTCTACAAAAAAATCAAAAAATTGGCTGGGCGTGATGGCTCAAGCCTGTAATCCCAGCACTTTGGGAGGCCAAGGCGAGAGGATTGCCTGAGCCCGCAGGTTCGAGACCAGCCTGGGCAACATGGTGAGACCTCATCTCTACAATAAATCAAAAAATTAGCCAGATGTGGGAGCACACACCTGTAGTTCTGGCTACTTGGAAGGCTGAGGCGGAAGGATCATCGGAGCCCAGCAGGTCGACACTGGGGTGGCCGTGAGCATGCCACTGCACTCCAGCCTGGGCAACAAAGTGAGATTCCAACTCAAAAAAAAAAAAGAGTTAGCCAGGCATGGTGGTACATGCCTGTAATTCTAGCTACTCAGGAGGCTGAAACAGAAATATAGCTTGAGCCCAGGAGTTTGAGGTTGCCGGGAGCCATGATGGTGTACTCCAGCCTGGGCAACAGAATGAAACACCAACTCAAAAAAAAAAAAAGTTGTTGGCCGGGCTTGGTGGCTCAGCCTGTAATCCCGCGCTTTGGGAGGCCGAGGTGAGTGGATTGCCTCAGCCCGCGGGTTCGAGACCCATCTGGGCAACTTGGTGAGACCACATTTCTACAATAAAAATCAAAAAATTAGCCGGGTGTGGTAGCACGCGCCTGTAGTTCCAGCTACTCGGAAGGCTGAGGCGGAAGGATCGTCAGAGCCCAGCAGGTCGAGGCCGCGGTGGCCGGGAGCGGCCACTGCACTCCAGTCTGGGCGACAGAGTGAGACTCCAACTCAAAAAAAAAAAAAAAGTTGTTATGGACTGAATTTTATGTTTGCCCCAAAATTCATATGTTGAAGCCTAATCCCCAATGTGATTGTACTAGGGGGTGGGATCTTTGGAAGGAGATTAGGTCATGAAGTTCAAGCTCTCATGAATAGAATTAGTTCCTTATTAGAAGAGACATAAGACATAAAGAGACCTCTCTGTTGATAGATGGATAAGTAGATAGGTAGGAAGGGAGGGAGGGAGGGAAGGAGGGAGGGAGGAAGAGAGAGAGAGAGAAAGAGAGAAAGAAAGAAAGAGAGAGAGAAGAGAGAATCTCCTCCTTTCTACCCCACGGGGATACAATGATAAAACAGCCATCTACAAACAAGGAAAAATGTTCTCACTAGATACTGGATCTGCCAGCACCTTGATCTTGGATTTCTAGCCTCCAGAACTGTGATTGATAGATAAATAAATAATAAATAAATACATAGAGCCAGGTGCAGTGGCTCAAGTTTGTAATCCCAGCACTTTGGGAGGCCAAGGCGAGAGGATTGCCTGAGGCTGGGGGTCAAGACCAGCCTGGGCAACTTAGTGAGACCTCGTCTCTATAATATATCAAAAAACTTAGCTGGATGTGGTAGCGCACACCTATAGTTCTGACTACTTGGAAGACTGGGGGCGGGGGGCGGGGAAAGGATCACCTGAACCCAGCAGATCAATGCTGGGTGGCTGTGAGCGGCCACTGCACTCCAACCTGGGCAACAGAGTGAGACTCTGACTCAAAAATAAATAAATACTTAAATACATAAATAAATTTCATGCTAGTCTATAGTATTCTGTTACAGCAGCCCAAACTGACTGAGACAGAAGTGGATGTGGTACTAACCAAGGGTATTCATGCTGGCACCCTGAGGCCCTCTCAGCACAGAGCTGCGCAATTGGGTGACAAAACCCTAGGCCTTCCTGATCACTCTGAAGATCACACTGACAGCCCACAGAGCAGAATCAGCCACAAAGAGTTCTGGTAAGAACTTCAAGAGTTAACTCACACAAAGTGTTGGCACGTTGCAAGTTCTCAACACATGTTTCCTTACTGTCAGTGGACAGGTTGAGCTGGGCCCAGAGGGCCTGTTTCTGAATATGCAGTAAGAAGTGGGGACCAGTGTTTTCTCACTGGCCAGACCAGCGCATTCTATCCCTGTGAGCAGCCCTGGAGTCAGAGCCAGAATGATGCCATCAGACTGAGAGGGCCAAATCCATTCCATGGGGGCCACCCTGACCAGCAGCTTCAGGGATACTGGCAGTCAGTTGGTTCTACCTCCTTTCTTCGGAATGTACCTGGACAGGCTCTGGCAGCTCTGGACTCAGACTGACCAAATCCCAGCCCCCAGGACACCTCTTTCCTTTATATAGCTGAATATATCTGGCCAGGTGAAGAAAAGTACACAAGGCATATCTCAAATGGTGAATAGGGGTATGTGGGGGGTGAGGGGGAGAGTTGTATTCCTTTCCTGTTGCTGCTATAACAACTTAACCACTTAAACAATGCATAGTGTGTTACAGTCCTGCAAGTCTGAACTAGACCAAAGCCAAGGTTCCAGCAGAGCCGCATTCCTTTTGGAGCCTCTGAATAGAATCTGTCTCTGCCTCTTCCAGCTTCTAAAGCTGCCCACATTCCATGGCTCGTGGCCCTTCTCCGTCTTCAAGCCAGCGATTTTATCACTTCTGTTTCTACTGTCACATCTCTTTCTCTGACTTTGACTGCATTGGGCCCAGCCAGATAACCCAGAATAATCTGCCCATCTCAAGATCCTTAACTTAAACACACCAGCAAAGTCCCTTATGCCATGTCGAGGTAACACATTCGCAGGTTTCAGGAATTCAGTTGCAAAATATCTTTGAGGGACCATAATTCTGCCTACACCAGGGACCTAGTATTATCAAGTCCTAAGATGCTATGAATCCCCTGCCTTTTGCTCTACCAAGAGGGGAAATTTGGAACCAGGAAAACAGTCTAAAAAAGATTTTGGCAAAATGTCTCATCAGAAGATAGAGAAAACACATGAACTATCTCTTTGGATCTTTCCAGAGTGAACAAGATATGATTATGCACACCTCTCTGTGGTCCCAACATTCACCTGTAATACCAACCAAGGGGCCAGGATAAAGGATACAACCAGTATCAAAATCCAGACCACAAAATACTTTGTCACACCTCCATGCTCACTTGTTATTAGAAAGACCCTTTTCTTACCTCCTGAAATCTCAGAAAAGTGACGGCCTTGGGGCCATTTTGAGGAGCTGCTTTCTAGCTCTGCAGAAAGTATAAAATGGATCCAAAGAGAGCATTGGAGGGCCTAGGGTCCCAGGTCCATGCCCCTCCTCAGAGCCCCAATTCCCACCTTACCTGACTGACAGGCACTGGGTCTAGACTCCCAGCCATGAAGACCACGCAGAAAAGACAAGGCAGAAATGCCCAGGAAACTCTCCAGCTGCCAGTCTGTGGAGACCAGCAAAGCTGGGAACCAAACAAATATCACTCCTGTAAAAACAGTTAAAAGCTAAAAGTGACACATTTCCTCTTATTTAAATGGCAGGCTGATTTTACCTCTGCTTACAGAAGACACATACATGGGAAGTGGTCAGCCTTCATAGTCTGAATGGGGAAGTGGTCACACACCAAGATCAGAGCGTGGTCTATTAATCACTGGACAGGAATGTGAAGAGGAAGCTGTGTTGGGGAATGGAGACCCTACTAGGAACCAAATCCAAGTTACAATCAAGCATTGGTGCCTGGAAGCTGTCCTGTCTCCACCTGGAGACTTTGCACCTCTCTGCTCTTACAGGCTAGACTGATTCTAGCATTTAACTCTCAAATGCCACATTATTGCTCTCATTTCTGAGTTTCTGAGGTGACCATCTCAAGAACTAGCAATTCAAAAATTATAAAGTAAATAATAGGGAGGTGAAGAAATAGAGACAAGGGGGAATAAGAGAAGGAAAACTAAGAGCAATCAGTGATGAAGTTAGTGTAAGCAATGCATTCTACAGAGTACTAGGTACTTGGAAGCCATGGACCACAAATCTGACTCTGAGCTTCCTAGCAGCCATTGTGAAAAAGAAAATATGAACCATCACACGATTCATAGGGCCTGTTAGCCAGAAGCAAAAGAGTCCCCTTCTTCCTCACAAAAATGCCTATTCCTATTATTAAGATATAGTAGCAGGCTGGGCGCAGCGGTGCATGCCTGTAATCCTAGCACTTTAGAAATCCGAGGTGAGAGGATTGCTTGAGCCCAGGAATTCGAGACCAGCCTGGGCAACATAGTGGGACCTCGTCTCTATAAAAAAAATAAAAATTAGCCATGCATGATGGCACACTCACCTGTAGTCCCAGCTACTTGGGAGGCTGAGGCAGAAGATTCACCTGAGCCCAGGAGGTCAAGACTGCAGTGAGTCATGATCATGCCACTGCACTCCAGCCTGGATGATAAAGTGAGACCAAAAAAAAAAAAAAAAAAAAATGTAGGAGAAATTTCTTCTGGGACTTACAAAGAAGCCACTGGGCAGAATGAACATTTTTCTCAGCAAGATCCTGACAAAACTCAGAAACCAGTTTCCTAGGGCTGTGAAGTAGTCCTTCATAAGTTCATGAGTTCTAGAGATTAATAAATTTTTGCCAAAATGACTAAAATCTTTTAATTGGGTTTTAGAAGTGTTGAGTTGGAGTCTTTCTCAATGTCAATAAAGAAATAGCAGGGCCAGTTCCATTAAAGTCACTTCTATTTATTAATAATAAAATCAATATACTTGCATATAAGCTCATTTGCATTTCAGACCCTTCCAAAAGTGATACCATGAGTACACACCATCCACAAAGTCTACAATGAATAGTGGGAGAGTGTATTGAGCAATCAGAATACATATACCCTGCATAGGGCATGTACATCGGTATACCCACCTCAGAAAATTATTTGTTAACTTCTAATGAAGTTAAACCAATTCGTACCCCATAACCTAGTAATTCCACTTCTAGGTACAGAAATGCCTACCTATGTTCACCAACAGACACACACTACAAGATCCATAACAGCATTATTTCTAATAACCTCCAACCGAAAATACCCAAATGTCCATTGGCAATAGAATAGTAACTGAGTTGTAGTATAAATTTACACAATGAAATACAGTTGTCCCTCAAAATTTGTGGAGGATTGGTCCCAGGACTCCCTCGGATGCCAAAATTCATGGATGCTCAAGTCCCCGATGTAAAATGGTATAGTGTTATTTGCATATAACCTATGCACATCCTTCCATAGACTTTAAATTATCCTTAGATTGCTTATAATATCTAATACAATATAAATGCCATGTAAGTAGTTGTTATACTGCATTGTTTAGGGAATAATGATAAGAAAAGTCTGTACATGCCGGGTGTGGTGGCTCCAGCCTGTAATCCCAGCACTGTGGGGGGCTGAGGCGAGAGGATTGCCTGGGCCCAGTGGTTCAAGACCAGCCTGGGCAACTTGGTGAGACCTCATCTCTACAATGTATCAAAAAATTAGCCGGGCATGGCAATGAGCACCTGTAGTTCCAGCTACTTGGATGGCTAAAGCAGAAGGATCACTTGAGCCCAGCAGGTCGATGCTGGGGTGGCTGTGAACATGCCACTGCACTCCAGCCTGGGCAATGGAGTGAGACTCCGACTCCAAAAAAAAAAGTCTGTACATGTTCAATACAGATGCAATTTTTTTTTTTTTTTTAGAGAGAAGGTCTCACTCTGCTGCCCAGGCATAAATATAGCTCACTGCAGCCTTGAACTCTTGGGCTCAAGAAATTATCCCGCCTCAGCTTCCTCAGTAGCTGGAATTATAGGCAAGAACTACCACACCCAGCTTTTTTCAAATATCTTCAAACAGCGGTTGGTTGAATCCATGGGTGCAGGAAGCACTATACTAAACACCAATAAGTATGAATCATCAACAACCACACACAGCAATGTGGATAAATTTCACCAACATAATGTTGAGCAAAAGAAGTCAGACACCAAAAAGTCAATACAGTATGATTTCAAATGCATAGAAGTATAAAAACAGACGAAACTAATAATTGCAGATAAAAGGGTTGTGGTTACCCTTGGGGAGGTAGTGGTACAGGAGTGGGTGTACAAGGCTTCTGGGGCGCTGGCAATGAGCCTTGGTTACATGGGTGTGTTTAGTTTGTAAACATTCTTGGGATACGGGCACTTTTCTGAATATATGCTACACTTTAATAAAAATGAGTAAAGTGGTATCAAGTCATCACAAACTTAAAATTAGGGGAACTGCTCAGGGGCATCCCTGTTAGAACCCTAATTAGGAGATAGGAGTCTTGGTCTGTGATCAGGGTTAGGGTTCATTCTATGGCTGGAATCTAGGCTCAGCCAGGATAAGACTCCATGTGGATCCAGAGTCAAAACTTATCTGGGAACGGGCCCAGGCCTCGAGGGAGTGCTCAGTGAGTAACCGTCACCTCTGCTCCTTGTCCTCAGCTTGACTGCTGCCATTTCACATTCTACCACTTGATGTCTCCACTCAACAAATTGCTGAGTGAAGAGACAGGAATGGCTAGAGCTGCCTAGATGCCTACTGGCCCTGAGATGGGATAGTTGGAGGCTGCTGCTCAGGGAAAGACAGAAACACCAGAGAATGAATCCGAGTGGTAGCAGGGCTGGTCCAGCTGGGACTGGGATCCTGGCCTCTTAGAACGGGGGTAGCCATGGGAACCACAGAGGCAAGCCTGGCTCAGAAATCTCCTATATTTTGGCAGCACTGGTCAGTCATTCACTCAATGCTTCATGAGCTCCTGCTCTGGGCTAGACACTGAAGATTCAATGGCAGGCAAATAGGGCACAGTTCCTGGCTTCAGGAAGCTCACATTCAGGCTCATACCTCCTCTTTCCTTTCCAGCTCTCCCTGCCCAGCACACAAGACTCCCTCTGACCCAGAAGAACCTGCAATGATAGAATCCACACCCTCTCCACCACCAGCTCCTCAGCCAGGATCCCCCTTTCTTGTTTGTTGTCTGTACTTCTCACTAGGACAGATGTCCAAGGAGCAAGGACCTTATCTGTCTTGTAGAACCTGGTATCCTTAGGGTCATGCCCAGAGTAGATGACCAACAAACATTCATTGAATGGAATTTAGATAGTGATGAGGTCATCATCCCTACAGAACTAAGCAGAACAGTGCAGAGGGACTTCCTCAGGGTCTGTGGTGCCCAGCTCTCCAGTCCTTGCAATTCTGAAGGAAGCCTCTGATAGGACTGTTTGTGGGGTGGGTATAGGCACCTGAGTAGGACTGAAAGCTAGAGGTTTCAGGGCTGGGCAGAAGGTGCTGTCTGCCCAGTTCACAGACACTGAGCAGTTCTACTTCCCCCTTTTCAAAAGTAAACACAGTGGGGGAGGGAAGAGATAGGCCTCTGCACCACCACTTAATAGGCCCAGGGACCAGCTATTAAAAACAAGAAGCAGGAGTCAACAGAGAATCAAGAGGAAGCAGCTGGGAGTGACTTGTCTGCCTCCAACTCCAGGGAGCCTGCCAGCCACTTTAACCCAACCTCGGCAGATGACAAAAGACAAAGAAACCAGCTTGAATGAGGCCTGCTGAGATCCTGGGAAGGAGACCTAGAGAATGAGGCAGGGCATGACTTTGGGGAAAAGAGGCTGAAGGGAAGGGGATAGCAGAGCTGCAGCTGCATGCAGGCAGATGCTCCCTGGAGGAGGAAAGAGGGAGCAGGAGCCTGAGACACAGATTTGGATGGCCCCAGGAATGTGAGCAGATGTCCAGGACTTTCAGAGGACCAATTTGGGCCCATTTCATTGGATACTAGAGATGAGGGTACTAGTGAAATGGTCCGAATAACAATCTGCTGCTAATCTCTCACAGCCAATCAAAGATGAGAGGCATAGACTGGGAGAAAAGGGAGTGTTAATTTCCATAACTAGGTTATAGGGAGACACATTGGCATCCTTACCAAAAAAACCCACTCAAAGCAACACAACTGCATGTCAATATTTATACCCCAAATCCACAACTCTTTGCCTACCCTAAGTTCAAGACTGTGTGCAGTTTTAGCAAGACTCAAGATTTACATAAACATTTTTGATACATGACCACTGATGTGACACAAAGTCTCCTGGTCATGCTGACATTTTAGATAACATTTTGGGAATTTACAATATTTTTTTACAGCTTTTCAGAGGAAGGGGCAGACAATTGCAACATTTGGAAGGAAGAGAAAGTCACCTTTAAAATGATAACTTTCAATTGTTTTAAAAGATAATTGTAACAATCTTCTATTCCCAGTGCCCTGGTCTAGGACAGTCTGATGTCCTCATATTCACAGGATGAGGGGAGGTAAGCAAGGCCCACTTCAAGCTTTCAGACATACTCCTGTTGGCCTTGGACCTGTCCCCTGATTACTAGGTGGTCTGGCCTGCCAGCTGTTTTTTCTTCATCACCAGCAATGGCTTACTGGATGAGATTGATGAGTTGGGCAAGGCTGTGCTAGGACAGGAGAAAGGGGGGTGAGGAGAATAGGAAAAATGTACACTTTCAATTTTCAGCAGCTTTTATACTCAGCTCAACTCAATTACAAAAAATAGCTTCTTAATACAAGTTTTTAATGTTTTTTCTAAATGACTTCTAATATAACCAGAATAACATCTTTTCAACCTGTAACACTAGGATGGACCTCCAGCACCAAGGTCTACATCCTACCACCCCATGCATGCCCAATCAACATTTCCAGCACTGTCCAACAGCGTTTCTACAATGATGGAAATTTCTATAGCTAGGTTTTCCTATATGGTAGCCACTAGCTAGGTTTTCTAATATGGTAGCTACTAGCTACATATTTTCCAATACGGCAACCATTAGCTTCACGTAGCTAATGCCTACCATATTGGACAGCAAGCTCTGGACTCACATGTAACATGAGCAAATTCACCTCCCAATATTTCTTTTTTTCCTCCCTCTCCTTCCACTCTTTCACATCCTCCTCTTCTTGTGCCCTAGGTTATCAGTCAATAACTATGTTATAATGAGTTTGAATTATAATAAGCTCTTGTAAAATGAATGTATAAAATACCTCATTTTTCTATCATTGAATTTTTCTATCTCAAGTGCCCATCCTGCCTAGTGGCAAAGATTTACTCAAAATAAAATTCAAGTCTAATGCAGTGAAGGGAGGGCTTCCTCCCTCTATTCCCCCAGAGCACATCTAAGTCTTAGGTTCTCCTATTCCTACCATTCCTACAGAGACAGGAAGAGCAGGTTTAGAGACCCTTCTCAAAGACATACACTAGCATCTAACTTTACTGTTTCCACCTGCCCACATGCTCCCATACTTGCTAACCCCTGGCTAAGAATAATGAAAGCTAACATTTATTGAACACCTCCTAAGTACCAGGAATATTCTAAGCACTTTAAAACCACTAACCCTTTCATTCTTCCCAATAACCCTCTGAAGTAAATATGTATATTATTCCCATTTTGCAGATGATAAGTTGAGGCACAGAGAGATAGTGTGAAAGAGCTCACACAGAAAGTATTCTTGTTGAGGTGATAGATGTATTTTTTTTGTTTTGTTTTTGCCTTTTTTTTTTTTTTTTTGGAGTCGGAGTCTCACTCTTTCACCCAGGCTGGAGTGCAGTGGCATGCTCACAGCCATCGCAGCCTTGTCCTACTGGGCTCAGGAGATCCTTCTGCCTCAGCATTCCAAGTAGCTGGAACTACAGGCGTGTGCTACCATACCTGGCTTATTTTTTTTTTATTTATTGTAGAGACAAGGTCTCATCAAGTTGTCCAGGCTGGTCTCGAACCCCTGAGCTAGGCAATCCTCTCAACTCAGCCTCCCAATGTGCTGGGATTACAGGCTTGAGCCACCGTGCCCAGCCTGATAGATGTGTTAACTAGCTTGATTTAATTATTTCACCTTGTATTCATAAATTATAATGTCACTTTGTACCCCATGAATGTATACTGTTAAAAATTATCAATTTACAATAAAGAGTTTTGATAGATTTTACTATTAAAAATAAGTAATTAAAAAAAGAAAGTATTCTTGGGCTAGTACCTCAAAAGCCAATACTACATATGCGTTTACCTTGTAATATTACTTCTAGGAATTGATTCCCAAAATATACTGGCAAAAGCCTGACACAGGACTACTTGCTGCAGCACACTCGTTAACAGCAAATGGCTGGAAACTACCCAGACATTCCATAAGCAAGGGATTAAGGGAATAAATCATGGTATATTTACAAAATGGAGTATTATGCAGCTGTTAAAAAAATGACATTTTCTATATATTATAGTAGAGTGATCTTCACAATATATTGTTAGGTGCACAAAGAAAAGTGTGTATGGTATGGTATGCTAATATTCATGTAAGAAAAAGGGGGTATAACTATATGTTTGTTTGTTTGTTTATTAAGGTGGAGTCTCACTCTGTTGCCCAGGCTGGAGCGCAGTGGCACACTCACAGCCACCTCAACATCAACCTGCTGGGCTCCAGTGATCCTTCCTCCTCAGCCTTCCAAGTAGCTGGAACTACAGGCATGCACTACCACTCTGGGCTAATTTTCTATTTATTGTAGAGTTGAGGTCTCGCCCAGTTGCCAGGGCTGGGCTCGAACCTGCGGGCTCAGGCAATCCACTCGCCTCGGCCTCCCAAAGTGCTAGGATTACAGGCTGAGCCAGTGAGACCGGCTATGTTTATATTTTTTAATAGAATAAAAAACTTTTTTAAAAAAAGATGGCTACTGGGCAACCCCCTTGGGTCCCCTCCCACTGTGGGAGTTTTTCTGTCTTTTCAATAAATCCTGCTTTAAAAAAAAAAAAAAGATGGTCACCTATGAGAGTGGGAGAGACTAGAGTGGAAGGAACAGATATAGAAGCTAGATTTACTTGAAAAAAGTTTATTTTAAAGATTTGGTGAGGGAACAATGTAAATGTTCCACATAATTATTAAAACAAACTGTATTTTAAATAAAGTAATCTCTAGAATTTGAAAGCAAAGTGAAACAAATATATAAAACCATGGATTAAATTGGTCGGGTAAGGGGATTGGGCATGGCAACTCACACCTGTAATCCCAGCTCTTTGGGCAATGGAGGTGGGAGGATCACTTGAGGTCAGAAGTTTCAGACCTGCCTGAGCAACATAGTAAGAATTTGCCTTTACAAAAAGTAAAAATATTTTAAAAATTTAATAGCTAGTTGTGGTAGCTTGTGCCTGCAATCCCAACTACTAGGAAGGCTGAAGTAGGAGGATTGCTTAAACCCAGGAGTTTGAGATTACAGTGAGCTGTGATTGGACCACTGCACTCCAGTCTAGATGACAAAGCAACACCCTAACTCTAAAAAAAAAAAAAAAAAGTTAGCTGGGCTCGGTGGCTCAGCCTGTAATCCCGTGCTTTGGGAGGCTGAGGTGAGTGGATTGCCTGAGCCCACGGGTTCGACACCCCCCTGGGCAACTAAGATACTAGTCACATGGCCAGACATGGTTGCTCACGCCTGTAATTCCAGCACTTTGGGAGGCGGGAGAATTGCTTGAGCCCAGGAGTTCAAGACCAGCCCAGCGAGATCTCATCTCTAAAAAAATAAATAAATAAATTAGCCAGACATTGTGGCACATGCCTGTAGCCCCAGCTACTTAAAAGGCTGAGGTGGAAGAATCACCTGAGCCCAGGAGGTCAAGGCTATAGTGAACTATGATAGTGCCACTGTATTCCAGCCTGGGTGACAGAGTGAGACCCCCTACTCAAAAGAAAAAGAAAAAAGAGAGACTAGTTACATGAAATAAAAAGGTCAGTGGAAGATGTTAAATGACAATCAGGGATGAAATCAGCAAAATCCAGAATGTAGGAAACTCTATAAGACAAATACCCTATTCCTTCAATAAATAAATTGAACACAGAGAAAGGGAGACTTTCTCCAAATTCTATCCATTCCACTACCCGTGCTTAAAAAACAGAGAAGGCCAGGTGTGGTGGCTCACGCCTATAATCCCAGCACTTTGGGAGGCCGAGGTGAAAGAATTACCTGAGCCCATGGGTTTGAGGCCAGCCTGGGCAATTTGGTGAGACCTAGTCTCTACAATCAATCAAAAAATTAGCTAGACGTGGTGGTGCATGCCTGTAGTTCCAGCTACTCCTCCTTGGAAGGTTGAGGCAAAAGGATTGCCTGAGCCCAGCAGTTCAAGGCTGCAGTGGCCGTGAGCGTGTCACTACACTCCAGCCTAGGCAACAGAGTGAGACTCCAACTCAAAAAAACAGAAAAACCCAGAAAGTTGTGCATTGTGGCTCACAGCTGTAATCCCAGCACTCTGGGAGGCAGAGGTGAGAGGATTGCCTGAGCCCAGGGGTTGGAGACCAGCCTGGGCAACTCAGCAAGACCTTGTCTCTATAAAAAATCAAAAAATTAGCTGGTCATGGTAGTGTGTGCCTATGGTTCCAGCTACTTGGAAGGCTGAGGTGGAAGGATCACCTGAGCCCAGCAGGTTGAGGCTGTGGTGGCCGTGAGCATGCTCTGCACTCCAACTTGCGTGACAGAGTGAGATTCCAACTCAAAAAACAAAAACAAAAAACTGTGAGAAAAAGGGAGAGCCTATAAAGAGATGTAATTATTATCACACACTGCAATGTATGGACCTTGTTTGGATCTTGATTCAAACAAACACAGTACATTTGTTTTAATTATGCAACAGTCAGGTGTATTTAAACATTGACTGGGGATTAGATAATATTAAAAATTTGTTGTTGACTTTTTTTGGTAGAATAACAATAATTGTGCATATATGTTTAAAGTTCTTATCCAGAGGAACATACTCAAATGTTTACAGATAAAATGATATGAGGTTTAAGATTTGCATTGAAATAATCCAGTAGAGGAGGGGGGCAGGTAGACATATAATGAAACAACTTTATCCATTAGTTGATAACTTGAAGTTGAGTGATGGGTACATAAGGGTTTATTATATTATTCTCATTACTTCTATATATACTTAAATTTTTCTATCATAAAAATTTTTAAGGGAAAAGGTTAATATTAACTTATTTTCATTCTTTCTATAACAACCACCTCCAAGGCCAAAGGAACCTGGAAAGGTGATGGGATAAAAGGCATTGTACAAAAAAAGAACAGAAGCCGGGCTCGGTGGCTCAGCCTGTAATCCCGCGCCTTTGGGAGGCTGAGATGAGTGGATTGCCTGAGCCCGCGGGTTCGAGACCCGCCTGGGCAAGCGAGACCTCATCTCTACAATAAATCAAAAAATTAGCCAGGCATGGTAGCGCGCGCCTGTAGTTCCGGCTACTCAGAAGGCTGAGGCGGAAGGATCGCCGGAGCCCAGCAGGTCAAGGCTGCGGTGGCCGGGAGTGGCCACTGCACTCCAGTCTGGGCGACAGGGTGAGACTCCAACTCAAAAAAAAAAAAAAGAACAGGTGGTTCATGCTTATAATTCCAGCACTTCGGGAGACCAAGGCAGGAGGATTGCTTGAGCCCAGGAGTTTGAGACCAGCCTAGGCAACATAGAGATCTCATCTCTCAACAACAACAAAAAAAAATCAAAAATTAGCTGGGTGTGGTAGCACACACCTGGGGTAGGGGTATGCACCTGTAGTCCCAGCTACTCAGGAGGCTGATGCCAGAGGATCCCCTGAGACCAGGAGGTAAAGGCTGCAGTGAGCCATAATCGTGCCACTGCACTCCAGCCTGGGTGACATACTAAGACCCTAACTCAAAAACAAAAACAAAAAACAAAGAAATGCATTGGTTAATACTTCAAACTATATAGAAACAGACACATAGAACAATGGAACAGAATAGAGAGACCAGAAAGAAATCCATGCATCTAAAGCCAACTGATTTTCAGCAAAGGTGACAAGGACACACAACAGGGAAAAAGACAGTGGCTTCAGTAAATGGTGCTGGGAAAATTGGATATCCATATGAAGAAGAATGAAACTAGACTTCTATCTCTTATCACACATACAAAAATCAACTCAAAATGGATTAAAGACTTAAATGTAAGATCTGAAATTATGAAACCACTAGAAGAAAATATAGGGGAAATGCTTCTTGGCATTGATCTAAGAAAGAATTTTTTTGAGATAATACCTTAAAAGCACAGACATCAAAAGCAAAAACAGGCAAATGAGATTACATCAAACTATAAAGCTTCTGCACAGCAAAGAAAATAATTAACAAATTAAAAGACAACCCACAGAATGAGAAAAAAATATTTTCAAAGTATACATCCAACAGGGGTTAATGTTCAGAATATATAAGGAACTCAAACAACTCATTAGCAAAATAATAATAATAATCCAATTTAAAATGGATGAAAGACCTGAACAGACACTCCTCAAACAAATACATTCAAAGGGCCAACAGATACGTGGATATAAGAATAATCAGCAGAAAAATGCAATTCAAAACCACCATGAGATATCCCCACTCCAGTTAGAATTACTATTATCAAAAAGACAAAAGACAAGAAGTGTTGGCAAGGATGTAGAGAAAAGGAAACCCTTTTCATTTCATTTACATTTCCCCTGCTGGGAATGTAAGTTAGTATAACCATTACAAAAAACAGTATGGAGGGTCTTCCAAATATTAAAACTGGAACTACCATATGATCCAGGAATTCTACTACTAGGCGTATATCCAAAGGAAATGAAATTAAATTGTGTATGTCCCTCTAGATGATAAGAACTTTAAACATATATGCACAATTATTGTTATTCTACCAATCAGTATGTCAAAGAGATATCTGCACTCCCATGTTTATTGCAGCACTACTCACAATAGTCTAGACATGGAATCAGCCTAAATGGCCATCAATGAATGAATGGATGAAGAAAATGTGGTATATATGAACAATGGAATACTCTTCAGCCATAAAAAAATAAAATAAAATCTTGTCATTTGTGACAACATGTATAAACCTGGAGGACATTATGTTACAAGAAATAAGCCAGGCACAGAAAGACAAACGTCACATTATCTCATTCATAAGTGGAATCTAAAAAATTTGACCTCATGAAAGTAGAGAGTAGAATAGTGGTTACCAGAGGCTGGGGTGGGGAGGGAGAGAGGTTGGTCAATGGGTACAAAGTTACACTTAGATAGGCGGAATCTGTTCTGGTGTTCTATTGCACAATAGAGCAGCTATAATTAACAATAATGTTAGTGTACATCACAAAATAACAGAAGAAAAGATTTTGAACGTTCTCACCACAAAGAAGTGATAAATATTTGAGGTGATAGATTTGCTAATGACACTGATTACATAGTGTATACATGTACTGAAATATAACATTGTATCCTATAAATATGTACAATTATCATGTGTCAATTCAAAATAAAATAAGGCCCGGCTCAGTGGCTCAGTTTGTGATCCCAGCACTTTGGGAGGCCGAGGGGAGTGGATTGCCTGAGCCGGCGGGTTCGAGACCAATCTCAACAACTTGGTGATACCTCATCTCTACAATAAATCAAAGCTTAGCCGGTCATGGTAGCGTGCACCTGTAGTTCTGGCTACTTGGAAGGCTGAGGCAGAAGGTGGCCGTGAGTTTGCCACTGCACTCCAGCCTGGGCGATAGAGTGAGACTCAAACTCAAAATAATAATAAAATAATAAAATAAAGTAAAGCTTTAAAAATACTTCAAACTCCCATAATCTCAGTTACGCAGGATGCTGAGGCGGGAGGATTGCTTGAGGCCAGGAGTTCAAGACAAGCCTGGGCAACATACTGAGTCTTTATCTCTACAGAAAAAATTTTAAAAATTAGCTGGGCATGATGGCACCTGCCTGTAGTCCCAGCTGTTTGGAAGGCTGAGGCAGAAGAATCGCTTGAGCCCAGGAGTTCAAGGTTGCACTCCAGAGGGCAACCAAGTAAGATCTTACTCTAAAAAACATAACTGAAAATATTTTTTAAATTGAGATCAATTCACATAACATAAAGTGAACTTAAAGTGTAGAGTTCAGTGATATTGGATACATGAAAAATGTAGTGCAGCTACTACCTCTGTCAAGTTCCAAAACACCTTTATCATCCCCAAAAGGAAGCCCTGTACCCATTAAGCAGTCATTCCTCAGTCCTCCCTGGCAACCACCAATCTGCTTTCTGTTTCTATTAATTTACCAATTTGGGATATTTCATGTAAATAGAATCATACAATATGTGACCTTTATTTCAAACTATTTCCCACACATATACTGAACTCTACTATGTACCAGTCACCAGCTAAGTTAGTGCTGGAGGTAAGACATGATCCCTGCCTTCACAGGGCTTACTAGACAGACACCATTCAAATAAATACAAATAGCTATCTAATTACAAATGTGCAAATGCTGCAGAATTGAAAAACAGAATCTACAGGAAAGGGAAAATGAAGGGAACTGGTCTAGTTCGGGGAAGGAGGGAAGGCTTCCTTGAAGAGATGGCATTCAAGCTGAGCCCTGTGAATGAGTAAGGATAAGCCAGGAAAGGAGGGATAAACCTTCCAGGGTGGACAGGGAATCTGGCATTGAAAGATTTAATCAGAGGCATCATAAAACTTGATATGGAATGTTCTGTTTCTGTTTTTGTGGATTTTCTTTTTTTTAAAAGCTAAAGTCCTTAGCTTACATTCAGGTTCACTCTTTACATTGTGAAGTTAACAAATGTATAATGAAAATGAATTCATGATGACAGTATCATACAGAATAGTTTCACTGCCCTAAAAATACCCTGCATTTCATCTGTTCATCCCTCCCCTGTCTACTCCTCCCAACTGCTGGCCACTTCTGACCTTTGTATTGTCTTCTATAGTTTTGCTTTTTTCCAGAATGTCACATAGTTGGAATCATTAGGTAGCCTTTCAGATTGGTATTTTTTTTTTTTTCCACTTAGCAATATGCATTTAGGATTCCTCCGTGGCTTTGCATGGCTTGATAACTCATTCCTCTTATGTATTTGAGAGGGTTATATATATTTTTAACTATTTTAAGTGTCCAATTCCATAGAATTAAGTACATTCACATTGTTGTGCAACCATTACCCCCAACCATCTCAGAACTTAGCAGAACTTACCTCATTCATTTTTTTTTTTAACCTGAACACACATGTTTATTGCAGCATTATTCACAATAACAAAAACATGGAACCAACTATGCTGTCCATCAAAAGTGAACTGGATAAAAAAAAAATGTGGTATATTTACACAATGGAATATTACACAGCCATAAAGAAGGACAAAATTACGGACTTCACAGCAACTTGGATGGACTTAAGCGTCTATAATACTCAGTGATCTATCACAGAAACAACTGAGTACCACATTCTCACTCATAAGTGGCCCCTGAACATTTACCATAATACTATAAGAAAGGGATCGGCAGGAGTGGGAAACTGCTGGGGGTAGAGGGGTACACTTCATCAATAAGGGTACCTGATCTCAAACCAGGTGAAGTGGGGACCAAAGTGAGGCCCAAACTTTACCTGCACAATGACCACTGTATACCTAACCCTGAATTGTATCCCACGTCTTTAAAATAAAAAAATTTTAATTATTTTATTATTTTTTAGAGATACAGTGTTACTCTGTCACCCAGGCTGGAGTGCAGTGGCACAATCATAGCTCACTGCCACCTTGACCTCCTGGACTCAAGCAATCTTCCTACCTCAGCCTCCAGAGTAGCTGAAACTGTAGGTGTGTGCCACCATGCCCAGTTAATTTTTTTATTTTTGTGTAGACACAAAGTTGCGTTATGTTGCACAGAATTCCTGGCCTCAAGCAATCCTCCTGCCTTGGCCTCCTAAAGTGCTGTGAATACAGGTGTGAGCCACTGTGCCAGACCAAATTTTTACATCTTTGATATTGAAAGATGTTAAAATTAAAACAGTCAACTGCATGTTTTAATTTAATTGGCAGCATTTCTTCTTAGCAATATGTAAAATATTGCTGCATCTTAAAGTTGATGTTGTCTTAAACTCAATGAAATGTGATACTTGGCTGTGAATAAGAAATAAATTCAAAGGCAAAGTTTCAAACCTGAGTTATTGGGGGTTTCCTTAACACCTATACTGGAGTCTAACCAAGTCTTCTATTTGAGCAATAACCATTGACAATATTGCTGCTCACTCACTTTCCCCACTTAATAATAATAAATGGAGGTACTTATTTATGACAACTTTAATACGAACACATTTGACCCTCCAGAAACCGTCATAACTAAAAGGGAGGAGCAGGCTGACACTGCAAGAAGTACATTATGCTTAGGGAGGGATGGCGTGCTGTTTCTGGATCCAGCTGACCTTCAAATATATCACAGCAGCCGTCATCTAAACAGTCGGAACTTCTTCAAATACTGACACGCTTCTTCTTTGGGGTAGGGCTGAAGTGCAATGCAAGTGGCGGTGTTCTCTGGCTGCTCAAGCCACAACATGTGGTCAATGTCATTCTGCTCCTTCAGCCAGCTCCTTCAGGGTGGTCTCATCTGGAGTCTTGAAGACCACTTTGTGCATGCGCCCCAGCTCTTGGAGACAAGCGGTAGTGTGCGAGTGGTCGTGGTGAAGGCGTAAGGCCGCAGTGGCTGCCTGACAAGCCTGCACTACTAGTGCGCCCACCAGCCAGGAGCCACAGAGCCTGTGATAGATCCTTTCGTAACACCAAGTGTTGTATCAGGACCTGCAGCTCTACCCCACAGACTGCCATCTTCCCAGCCACCCAAAAGGCAGTACCTACTCCCTGTGCATGCTGGGCTCAGAGCTCATTCTTTTTACCACTGAATGGTATTCCATTGTATGGATGTACCACAGTTTGTTTATCCAGGGAACAATTGAGGTATAATTTGTTGCTTTTTTTTTTTTTGAGTTAGAGTCTCACTCCGTCACTCAGGCTAGAGTGCAGTGGCACGCTCACGGCCACCCCACTCCAGTGATCCTTCAGCCTCAGCCTTCCAAGCAGCTGGAACTACAGGTGCGTAAGACCACGCTCGGCTGATTTTTAAATTTTATTTATTTATTTATTTGTTTTTTAGTTGGAGACTACTCCGTTGCCCAGGCTGGAGTGCAGTGGCACGCTCACAGCCACCACAGCCTCGGCCTACTGGGCTCCGGCGACCCTTCTGCCTCAGCCTTCCAAGTAGCCGGAACAAGCTGGGCTCGGTGGCTCAGCCTGTAATCCCGCGCCTTGGGAGGCTGAGGTGAGTGGATTGCCTGAGCCCACGGGTTCGAGACCTGCCTGGGCAGGCGAAACCTCATCTCTACAATAAATCAAAAAAATTAGCCGGGTGTGGTAGCGCGCACCTGTAGTTCCAGCTACTTGGAAGGCTGAGGCGGAAGGATCGCCGGAGCCCAGCAGGTTGAGGCTGCGGTGGCCGGAAGCGGCCACTGCACTCCAGTCTGGGCGACGGAGTGAGACGCCAACTCAAAAAAAAAAAAAAAAA
>CAUYQG010244389.1:0-12026 GCA_963574415.1 Tarsius wallacei
CCTTGAGCTGCCCTGAGCTGGGTCCTATCGAGGTAACAAGCAACCCCCAAATCTCAGAGGCATAAATGACTGAGGTTTGTTTCTTACTACATGTGCACTGAGCATTGACTGGGGCTTTACTCCTGGGACCAGGCAACCGGAGTTTCTAGCTTCTGGGGCAATGCTGGTGACTAGGCCAGAGAGCAAAGCATCAAGTGTCTCCTGGAAGGCACTCAAGCTGGAAAAGGTCATGCCCCAGATTGGACAGGGAGGGGAAGCCAGTATTGGTGAGCGATACCACGGACGACGACAGCTTCACAAAAGAGGTGTTACTTAAGCATGGTGGACTTTGAAGGATGAACAGGAGCTTAGCCAGTAAAGAAGAGGGGAGAACATTCTAGGCTGAGGCAACACCATAAATAACTGCCAATGACAGCACTTGTTGTGTACCAGAAGCACTCAGATCGCTTCCTACTTGGCTCTCACAAGAGCCCCAGGACACCATTAGTCCGTTTTAGATGAGGAGACTGAGGGTCTGAGATCAACTGACCGCTTGCTGAAGGCCACAGGGACAGAAAGTAGGGCTTGGGAAATCAAACCCAGTGTCCCAGGCTTTCTCTTCCTTGCCACAGCGGAGCCATGAGGCTTGTGGCCATGCAGGGTGTTGGCAGGATGGTGTGTAGGCGACTCTTTCCCTGGAAACGGTCCCAACATCCAGAGTTTTGGAGATGGCTAGGGAATCGTGAATAGATTGCAATGTTGTTTTGGTGGTGAAATGCACATAACGTAAATGGTACCAGTTTAACCATTTTTAAGCGTGCATTTCAGGGGAATGAAGGACATTTCCACTTCACTGTTGTGCAACCATCACCACTATCTCTAGAAGTTTTTCATCTTAAAAAATTAAAACTCTGCCCACATTAAACACTAAGTCCTCATTCTCTTCTTCCCCGGCTGCTGGCGGCTACCCCTCTGTTTTGTCTCTATGAATCTGACTGTTCTAGGCACCTCACATCAATGCACTCATATGTTATTGTGTCTGGCTTTTTCACTTAGCATAATGTCTACAAGATTCATCCATGTTGTAGCCTGTGTCAGAATTTCATTCCTTTTTATGGTCGAATAATATTCCATTTGTACGGGGGCGGGCAGGGGTGCTGTAGGCTGAAAAGAGGCCATTTGGGTTTTATTAGAACAGTCATTCAGTAAAGTCTCAAAACCTTGTATTCTTTTGTAGCCGAATTGGACTAAACATAAAAGCCGCTTGGATTCCCAAGTGTACATGTTTCCTATTCACCCTCCCGTCCCCCAGCATGGCCTTGCCCGACTAACCAGTCTTGTCTAGTAGCCATTGATGGGGCTGAAGAAGAAACGGCTGACCAGCCAGACCACTTAATGATCAGGAAAGTGGACCAAGGCCGACAGGAATGTGTCCGAAAGGTTGGAGTGGGCGTTGCCCACCTCCCCTCCGTCTGTGAATACAAGGACATCAGACTGTTATGGGCCAGGACTCTGGGAATAGGAGATTGCTACAATTATGTTTTAAAACTATTTAAAGTTATCGTCTTAAACGTTATGACTTTTCCTTCCTGCCAGATATTGCAATTGTCTGTCCCTTCCTCTAAAAAACATTGTAAAAGAACATGTGATCCAAAATGTTATCTGAAAATGTCAGCATGACCAGGAGACTTTGTGTCATGTCAGTGGTCACAGATCAAAAATTTTTCACGTAAATAAATCTTGAGTCATGCTAAAAACTGTATGTAGTCTTCAAACTCAAGGTGGGTGAAGGGCTGTGGTTTGTGGGCACAAATCCTGGGGTGAGTTTGTGTTGCCCTGAGTAGGTTTTGTGGCAGTGATGCCGACCCGTGTCTCTATAGCTTGGTTATAGAAATTAAACACTCCCTTTTATCCCAGTCTCTGCCTCTCATCTTGGCTGCGAGGGATAGCCACCGATTTATCGGATTGGGCCATAATAAGGGACCCCCCCCAAAATTTGGAGTTTATTCATTAAAAATTGTGTATTTATTCTTACATGTTTACATTTCGGTCACCTTCAAGGTACTCTCCGTTTGACGCAGTACACCTACCGAGACGCTTTTCCCACCGCTCTAAAAACTTGATTGCATCCACCATTTTTTGTTTCACCTCTTCCACACTGGCAAAACATTTCCCTTTGAGGACTTTTTTCATCCGGGAAACAAACAAACAAAAAAGTCACTCAGAGCAAGATCAGGTGAATAGGGAGGGTGGGGCACAGGGGTCATGTTGTTTTGGGTCAAAAACTGCTGAACACTCAGTGCAGTCTGGGCAGGTGTGCTTGTAAATCATCCGTCATTAAATTGGCAAATGCGTTGAAAGAATCTCAAAAAAAAAAAAAATTCACCAAAGCTGAACACAGCCTCTGACAACACTAGTTGGGCCACCGATGCCAATGGATCCTAGGACACTTACATAGCGGGGGAAGCCTGTCCCACCAGGGTCCCGCCCTCCGAAACATAATTCTGATTTTTCGCCTCGTATGCATATGCCACATTTTGTTTGTCCATTCCTCTGACGATGGACACTTGGGTTATTTCCACCTTTTGGTTGTCGCCAGTGCTGCAGCAAGTGTTGCAGCTCCCTGGGTGCAGGAACCAACAGAGTGTTGCCACGCTCAGAACAGGCACTGGAGACCCAGTGGAGAGGAGACCGAGTGGAGAATCGGGAGCGTTTATTCCAGAAGTCTCAGGCGGAGTCGTCTCCTAGAACCTGAGCCCCGATCCTCAATTATGGGCCGTCTTTATACACATTCAGCGGACCCTATTGAAGACTCTTGGGTGCAACAGGCCTGGGGCCACATCATCAGCCCTGGGCTTTTGTCGCGGGTGGTTTTATGGTTTTAAACCGAGTGGGAACTTTCACAGCAAACATCACAGCAAACCACAAGGTGCAAGCAAAGCATGCTTCCAGAAGCAGAAGTGGCGGTCAGGGCACATCTACTTCTGGAAGCATGCTTTCAGGCTCCTGGGGGCAGGCTTCTTGATTAACTCTTTGCTTTCCTGTCTCATCCGCAGTGTCGCCACGGAAATGAGTGTGCAAATACCTCGTCAAGTCCCTGCTCTGGCTTAATGTTGTGTACGTGCCCAGAAGCAGGACTGCCACTCCAGAGGGTGTCTGCACACATAGGGTTTTATACGGGTCAGAGGTACTGGTGGGCTCTGTTGGGGCCTGGGAAATTCTGCACACCAACATTGCCGCAGGATAACAAGCCATGACAGGGGCAGGGTTGCTTATGTTGCTCCCGACTTCCAGAATGTTTGGCTCTTTCTGTGGTCCCTCTGGCACTTCTGGACATGCTGCCATAGGCGTGGTCTTATTAGCCCTTCACAATACGTCATTTTCCTTTTTTTTTTTTTGAGTTGGGGGTCTCACTCTGTTGCCCAGGCTGACGAGCAGTGGCATAATCATGGCTCATCGCAGTCTTGACCTCCTGAGCTGACCATCCTTCCATCTCAGCCTCCCGAGTAGCTGGGACTACAGGCGCACTCCACCACACTTGGCTAATTTTTAAATTTTGTGCAGAGATGAGATCTTGCTATGTTCCCATGCTGGTCTCCAACCCCTGGGCTCAAGCGAGCTTCCCACCTCAGCCTCCCCAAGTGCTGGAATTACAGGCGTGAGCCGCCATACCCAGAGCCCGGTCTCCCTCACCCGGCTTTGGGTCTGCAGGGCCCTCACCCCACCTCAGGTACAGAAGTCCTCTCTGCCTTGCTGTCTGACCACCTCACAGGCACAGACCTTGTCCTCAAGGCACTGGAACATTCCCAAGGGAAAACAGCTGCTAACACCGGAGTCTTCCTCCTCTTTATCTATGAAGCAGAGGTGCTAGTGTTTGCACACCTGCCTCCCAGATTGCTGGGAGTTTCGACGAACTTATGAAGGTGAGGCTGCAGAGACACTGGTGACACTGGTTTTGCACCCACCGCACGTGGTTCTCTTGTGGGTCAAACTGAGGCGCTCACCTGAGCTGCCCTTTGCGAAGGCTGAGGGCCGCTGGGGCTATTTCCACAAGTCCAGGAGAGTTCTGGGGCTGAATCAGCTAAATAGTGGACAGGCCAGTGGTAAGACGGCTCCTTCCTGAAGGCTCTAAGGCAGTGGTCCTCGAACTGGAGCATGAGTGAGACTGGCTCAGAGCTGTTCAAATATAGATAGCAGGTTCCGGTCCTGTAGCTGCTGACTCAGGAGACCTGGGGGTCGGAAGGAGGGGCTGAGAATTTGTATTCTAGTAAGTTCTTCGGTGCTGAGGCTACCACACTTTGAGAACCACTAGGGTGGAAAGTAGAAGAGAAAACGGTGTTCATTTTGAGGATCATGGACATGTAAATTCCCTCCCCTTCTTGTTTCTTTCCCTCCTTCTTTGTCCAACATTTTATTGAGCACTTAAAACTGGGACTACAGAAAAAAAAAAAAAAAGGAAAAAGGCAGAGCCTTACCCCCAGAGCAAAGGCTAGAAGTAGGCTGGCCAGATGGTCATTGGCTGCCCAGGGCCCTGGCCTATGGTGTGATCGGAAGTGGAGAAATCTGAGTGAGTCAGATAGCTGGTGGAGGGGAAACACTGTGTCCCAGGCCAGGGGCCAGGGCAGCCTGCCAGGCCCTGCGAGAGCCGGGGCAGAGCCAGGGCAGCCCTTCCCCTGGGGTCGGGCGGTCCCTAGGCAACAGGATGCTGGGTGAGGAGTCTGTCTGTGGGAGAGTACCTGCGGCCATGCCATGCCATGCCAGGCCTGGCCAGCCACCCCAAATGCGCCCTCCCAAGCTAGGCCTTCAGAGGCAAGGCTGGAAGGCAGGCGAGACATCTAGTGAGCAGGGCACCACTGCTCCAGGGATCAGCTCTTGGCCTTAGCTGGCCAAGTTGTTCCATTTTTCCTTTGCATGCTCTGCTTAGCAGTCCTGTCCTGCCTCCCGGAGACATGCCCTAGAAGAGGCGCTCCTGAACCCAGGGAGGCAGCTGGTGCCTTCACACCTCCTGCCATAATCTGCATGGGAAGCCACTATGAAAGTCCTGTCCTCGGGTTCCGTTCAAGCAGAGGGGGCGGGCACAGGGTGGAGATTCAGAGCCCAGTTTCTGGTGCCTCCTTCCACGAATTGCTGACTGTGTCCTTGCGAGTTACTGTAAGAAGAGTCCCTGCATCCTCTTACTGAGTTGCTGTGAAGACTGGATGAATGGCCTCAGGCCAGAGCCCGCTTGTGGTAACCTCCGGAAAGATGACATGGGTTTGTAGCCCAGTCAAGCAGAAGCCATGATGGGGGCAGGGCTGCTCAAGTTGCTTCCGACTTCCAGAATGTTCGGCTCTTTCCATGGTCCCTCCTGCACTTCTGGACATGGCTGCCATAGGCGTAGTCTTACTAGCTCCTCACAATGCATAATTTCCCCTTTCTTTTTTCCTTTTTTTTTTTTTTGAGTTGGGGGTCTCACTCTGTCACCCAGGCTAGAGTGCAGTGGCATAATCGTGGCTCATCGCAGCCTTGACCTCCTGGGCTGAGGCAACCCTTCTGCCTCAGTCTCCCAAGTAGCTGGGACTACAGGCGCACTCCGCCACACGGCTAATTTTTAAATTTTGTGTAGAGACGAGGTCTTGCTATGTTGTCCAGGCTGGTCTCCAACTCCTGGCCTCAAACGAGTTTCCCACCTCAGCCTCCCCAAGTGCTGGGATTACAGGCGTGAGCCGCCACAGCTGGTGAATTCTCTTTTCCAAGGATCTGTGCATCTCAGAAAACGCTCTGGCAGCCCAGCCCTAGCTAGTCTACGGGGGACCACTCGCCCGGGTGGTCAACAGTCACCTCCTTACTGAAGGTTTTAGCGCTGTGTGAGGTCTGCGCTAAATTCCTCTCCGGTGCTAGCTCGTTCATTTAATGGTTCGGGGAAAAGCATTTCACGCAGATAACAAACCAACCTACACCTATAATAGATAAGATGCTTTAAAACTGACAAAAGCAATGAAAACAACCCAATAGAAAGATGGGCGAAAGATACAAATAGACAATTGAAGTTACGACGAGATGCCAGTTTCACCTGTCAGAGTGGCTAAGATGTGACTGTGTGGACCCCCGTGTGTGTGTGTGGCAGGGTTTCTCAACCTTGGCACGACTGATACAGGCTAGACCACCTCTGTTGGGGCCTCCTGGGCCTTGGAGGCCATATTGCTGCATCTCTGACCTCCACCCTCTCCCACCAGTTGTCACAATCCAAAGTCTCCAGGAACTGCCAAATGTCCCTGGGGGACAACTGCCCCCAGCTGAGAACCACATAGGTAAATGTTAATGGCTGTATACGATTTTATAAACTTATTTAATTTTAATCCCATTTTACACACAAGGAAATCAAAGAGCAGAGGCCGAGTGACTCCCTCAGGGTCCCACTGAAAGCCGAGGGCTGGAGATTCCAAGAAGAGTCTGATCCCAGAGCTGTGTCCTGCCCCCACGCAGACCCACGCATTCTTGAGGTTTGACTGGCTGAGTGTACAGGGAACGTCAGGTTCCTGTTTCCAAGAAAGAGTCAGGTGTTTACTGTGGCCCAACTCCTGTGGTGTCTGAAACTCTGTCGCACAGGAAGCCACAGCCCCCGAGCTGGCTCGGCTCCCATGACAACACGGCGGCAGGCAACACATCCAGAGGGCAGCATCCGGCAGGTCCAGGCCTTCAGAGTAAGGGAGACCTCAACTTGCAAAACAAAGGCACTGTATCCGAAGCACGGGGCAGCCTCACCTGTGTCCAGGGGTGAAGGGTGGGCAGCTGGGGTGGAAGTAGGGCATGAGGGGGGCTGGGCTCCTGATTTTCTCGACTTCCCTCCCTCCTGGCCTCAGAGCACCCAAGTGCCTCTCCACTCTGCCCTCCCTACAAAGCCCCCAGGGTGCAGCCACCGGGGGGAGGCATGGCCCTATCTGGAGGGGGCGTGTGCATGTTTGCATGCGGCCTGCTGGTTGCCTCCGCCTTTGGCCTGACTGATCACAATGAGACTGAATTTCCTTGCTTGTTGGGGTCACTCCACTACAAGCTCCATGAGGCCAGGGCCACACAACTGCTGCATTTTTGAGTGCCTGGTGCCCAGGGGATGTCCAGGCTGGGTGGATGCAGGAGGGGGATGGGAATGGTGAGGATGGGTGTGGCCTGGGACCTCTGGGTTGGATCGAACCTTCCGGGCCACTGAGTCCCACCCCTCCTGGTTCCTAGACTTGCACGAGGACAGTCACTGAGCAGCTCCAGAGACCCTGAGCCTGTGTATAAACCAGAACTGTAAGGAGCAGACCACCACTCAAGGGAGGGCAGCTGCATTGCTTAGAGAACACAAGGAGTGAGTCTCATTAAATAATTCAGATTTAACTTTTTAGATGGAAACTCTTCATGGAGCTGCTTGCAAGGAATGCGGGCTGAGTGTTCCTTCCTGCCCCTGCAGGCAGGGACGTTGGAGTTGGACAAACGTCCTCCCTAATGTGTTGGGTGGCAGCTGCAGGCCTCTTGCTTTCTGCTGGAAGCAATATCCCTATCTCTCTTCTTTCCGGCTTTGATGAGCCCCCAGGTAGAGATGATGGAGGCTCTTCTGAACCCCACTGTCAAATCATTACAGACATTCACCATGGTACCATGAGAGCATCACCACACATACACACACACACAGACACACACACACAAACACACACACACACCTTTTCTTTTTGAGTTGGAGTCTTACTCTGTCGCCCAGACTGGAGTGCAGTGGCACGCTCATGGCCACCGCAGCCTTGACCTGCCGGGCTCCGGCGATCCTTCCGCCTCAGCCTCCCAAATAGCCAGAACTACAGGCACAGGCTACCACACCCAGCTACTTTTTGACTGATTGTAGAGGCAAGGTCTAGCCAAGTTACCCGGGCTGGCCTCAAACCCATGGGCTGAGGCAATCGACTCGCCTCAGCCTCCCAAAGTACTGGGATGACAGGCTGAGTCACCGAGCCGGCCACACACATACTTTTTGAGGGCAGGGGCCAGATCTCAAGATCTTACTGCGGAAACCTAGGGCCAGTAGCTCACTCCTTGAGAAGTCATCGCACTGATGGAAGGTTACAGTGGCTATGCATTTCCTCAGGGTAGGGCTTATTCTATTCTTTGGTTATCAACTCTGCTGCATCCGAGATTTTCTTGGAGACCTTTTAATGCTCAGGCCACACCCAGACCACTGAACTCAGAATCTCTGGTGAGGACTTGGAATCAAGACTTTTTGAAAGCTCCCCACCTGGTTTCAAGGTACAGAACTGAGAGCCTCTGTTCAAGCGAACTTCAGCAAAAAGGGGCTTGGAGCTAACGGTATAGGAACTTTGAAAAACACATTTTTTTTTCACTTGAATTGACTTACCTAAGAGAACTTTGACATTTTTGACTGTAATATTGTGGTGGTTGTGAGCAAAGTAAAAGTGTGACAAGATCAGACGCGCAGTAAGCCCAGCAGCTCTGTGATGTGTCTATACTGTACCCTCAGGGACAGGCTGCAGTGTAGGGCCGCCCCACAGTGTGCAGAGGGGAATCGCTGCCGAAGGACTCTTCAACCAACCAGCCTTTAAGGATTAGTCTTTTTTTTTTCTTTTTTGAGTTGGAGTCTCACTCTTGTCGTCCAGGCTGGAGTGCAGCCTCGACCTGCCGGGCTTGGGTGATCCTTCCATCTCAGCCTTCCAAAGAGCTGGAACTACAGACGCACGCCACCATGCCCGGCTAGTTTTTTTTGTCTCTGTGTCATTTATTGTATACATGAGGTCTCACCAAGTTGCCCAGGCTGGTCTCAAACCCCTGGGCTCAGGCAATCCTCTCGCCTTGGTCTCCCAAAGTGCTGGGATTACTGGCTGAGCCACCACGCCTGGCCAGGATTACTCTTTTCTATTTCAAGGGCATTTTCTAGACAACCTACAGCCACCAACTCAGTTGGAAGCTCAAAAATTTAAAACTGGCAACAAACACCTTTTTTTCTTGAGTTAGAGTCTCACTCTGTTGCCCAGGCTGGAGTGTAATAGCATGCTCATGGCCACTGCAGCCTCCATCTGCTGGGCTTAGGTGATCCTTTCACCTCAGCTTCCAAGTAGCTGGAACTACAGGCATATGCCACCACACCTGGCTAATGTTTTGATTCACTGTAGAGACGTGGTCTTGCCAAGTTGCCCAGGCAGGTCTCAACCCCCTGAACTTAGGCAATCCTCTTGCCTCTGCCACTCAAAGTGCTGGGATTACAGGCATGAGTCACCATGCTCAGCTGACAGACACTTCTTAAGTGGTTTCTAACTCTCTGCAGGTATAGACCACCTAAGGGGCCCAACATCTGATTAAAACAGCCCAAATCAGGGCCAAATGCAGTGGCTCATGCCTGTAACGCCAGCACTTTGGGAGGGCAAGGCAGACTTGCTTGAGCCTAGGCGTTCAGGACCAGCCAGGGCAACATAGTGAGACCTACCAAAAAATGAAAAAATTAGCCAGGTGTGGTGGTGTATACCTGTAGTCCCAGCAACTCAGGAGGCTGAGGTGTGAGGATGGCTTGAGCCCAAGTGGCTGAGGCTGCAGTGAACGGGGATTGTGCCACTGCACTCCAGCCTGGGCAACAGAGAGACCCTATCTCAAAAACGACACAGCCCAAATCAAACCATAATGAAATGTCAGCTCACACACATTAGGCTGGCTACTATAAGCAGCAAAGAAGATCGGGTGCAGTGGCTCACACCTATAATCCTAGCACTTTGGGAGGCTGAGGTGAGAGAATTGCCTAAGCCCACGGGTTTGAGACCAGCCTGGACAACTTGGCGAGACCTCATCTCTACAACAAATCAAAAAATTAGTCAGCTGTGGTAGCACATGCTACTTGGAAGGCTGAGTCGGAAGCATCGCCTGAGCCCAGCAGGTCGATGCTGCAGTGGCCGTGAGCATGCCACTGCACTCTAGCCTGGGTGACAGAATAAGTCTCCGCTCAAAAAAAGGGGGGGGGGGCAAAGAAAAATGTGGAGAACCTGGAACCCTTGCATGCCACTGGTGGGGACGTCAATGGTGCAGCCACTGTGGAAAACAGGACAGCGGTTTCTCAAAAAATCAATACCACAATTACCATGCGATCCAGTAATTCCACCTCTGGCATATATCTAAAAGAAAGCACCTATGTTCCTAGTGTTATTTGCAACAGCCAAAAGGTCGAGGCAACCCAAGTGTCCATCAGCAGATGAATGAATAAACAAAATGTGGTCCGTACACCTAACAGGGAAACATTGGGCTTTCAACAGGAAGGAAGTTCTGACACACGCTACATACAGCATGGGTAAACTTTTGAGGACATTATGCTGAGTGAAACAAACCACTGACAAAAAGACAAATGCTGCATTATTCCACTTATGTGAGGAACCTGGGAAGACAATTCATAGAGGAAGCAGAAGGCTGGCTCCGGGGCTGGGGAAGAAAGGCAGGGGACTTGGTGTTCAATGGGGACAGACATTTGTACAGACATTTGGGGGTACACAGTGAAAAGAAAGGAAGGTCTAAATTCCAGACTGGGAGTGAGACAAGGTGCTCCATCCATTCCTGTTTTGTTCCTAAGATGCCATCTTAAATTGTCAGGAAGGCCACCCTCAGGTTTCAGAGCAGAGAGACCCATGGAGGTGTGTGTGTGATCTCCTGGGGGAACCACAGCCAAAGCCCTCACCATCAGGATGCGCAAGCTCTCGCATGTCTGTTTAAAAACCTGGTGTTCTATCTTATACTCAGTGGTCGGGTTTAAAGAAACAGAGCTGCCCGGGAACCATGTGGGTGGGTAGGTGGGGGCAGGAGGTCACCCCTCCTGTCCCAATACAGGCCACGGGGTCTGATCTGTGAGGTCAGGTGCAAGACAGAAACTTGAGTACCTGTGGGGCTGCCAGTGGTGTTTGGGGCGAGAACCAAGAAAGGAGAGGTTCTTAAACAAAAGGATTGTTAGGAGCGAGCAGGCAGGCAGGTATGTGTATTCCCACATGCAAGGGCAGGGTGAACTCATCTGGGAACAGTGGCAGGCCACCAGCACCTCGGGTTCTGAAAGCACTCACAGCTCCCCTGAAGAGTTTGTGAACCCCACCAGAAAATCAATCTCTACTCCATTTTGATTAAAAATGATTATGTGGTTTGCTGGGCACAATGGCTCCTACCTATAATCCCAGCACTTTGGGAGGCTGAGGCAGGAGAATCGCTGAGCCCAGGAGTTTGAGATCAGGGTGGGCAAGATAGCAAGACCATGTTTCTACAAAGAACAGCTGGGCGTGGTGATGCACGCCTGCAGTCCCAGCTACTGGGGAGACTGAGGTGGAAGGATTGCCTGAGCCTAGGAGGTCAAGGCTGCAGTGAACCATGACTGTGCCACTGTACTCCCGCCTGGGTGATGGAGTGAGACCTCAACGCTAAATGGAAGGAAGGAAGGGAGGGAGGAAAGGAGGAAGATATAGCTTGATCCATCTTCATTAGATTTGACCTGGACCTACTTGTGGTTCTTTCCCAAACCCAAATGCACACTTAGAGAAAAAGCATCTATAATCCTGAAAAGATGATGCCATCTTTTTTTTGTTTTTTTTGTTTTTGAGTTGGAGTCTCACTGTCGCCCAGACTGGAGTGCAGGGGCATGCTTCTGGCCACCGCAGCCTCGGCCTGCTGGGCTCCGGCGATCCTTCCGCCTCAGCCTTCCAAGTAGCTGGAACTACAGGCGCGTGCTACCACGCCCGGCTAGTTTTTGCTTTTATTAGAGACAAGGTCTCGCCAAGTTGCCGGGGTGGGTCTCAAACCCACCGGCTCAGGCAATCCACTCACCTCGGCCTCCCAAAGTGCCGGGATGATGGGATGACAGACTGAGCCACCAATCCCGGCCGACGATGCCATCTTAAATTGCCAGGAGGGCCACCCTCAGGCTTCAGAGCAGAGAGACCCATGAAGTGGGTGTGTGATCCCCACAGCCAAAGCCCTCACCATCAGGATGTGCAAGCTCTCGCATGTCTGTTTAACAACCAGGTGTTCCATCTTATGCTCAGTGGTCGGGAAAGAAGCAGGTTTAA
>CAUYQG010244396.1:0-18735 GCA_963574415.1 Tarsius wallacei
TGCAATAATGAAAAATATTTCAATAAATGTAGAAAAGACACAAATAGGTGGAATGTTTTAAAAATAAGGAGAAGCCGGGCACAGTGGCTCAGCCTGTAATCCCACGCCTTGGGAGGCTGAGGTGAGTGGATTGCCTGAGCCACAGATTCGAGACCCGCCTGGGCAACTTGGCAAGACCTCATCTCTACAATAAATCAAAAATTAGCCGGGCATGGCAGCGCGCGCCTATAGTTCCAGCTACTTGGAAGGCTGAGGCGGAAGGATCACCGGAGTCCAGCAGGTTGAGGCTGCAGTGGCTGGGAGTGGCCACTGCACTCCAGTCTGGGAAACGGAGTGAGACTCCAACACACACACACACACACACACACACACACACACACACACACACAGATGTCAAGACCTCAGGCTGTCTGCATAGTTTAATTTATGTAAAAGAAAAAACCTGATTATTTGTAAAATTACTCTGCTCTCCACCATTGTTTAGCTGAGGTCAAGTTCTAGTCTGTCTCCATAGAAGACAGAGCCTTTCTCCCCGCTGCAGAATCCACATGGACATTCAGTTGCCTGGTTCCTTAACATTTGCCCGGCGTTGGCTATACATACATGGGGATATTGCTAGTAGCTGGGTTCTGTTCCTCTCCAATCATAGAAATGAATTTCCCCACCTCTTATTGGTTATGTTTTTCATTAGGCAATTTCTGAGGTTTTTGTTTTTGTTTTTTTGAGTTGGGGTCTCACTCTGTTGCCCAGGCTGGAGTGCAGTGGCACCATCGTGGCTTACCACAGCCCAACCTCCTGGGCATTGGCTATCCTTCTACCTCAGCATCCCAGTTACTAGCTGGAACTACAGGCACATGCCACTACACCCACCTTATTTTTAAAATTTTTTTTATAAAGACTAGGTTGCCCAGGCTGGTCTTGAATTCCTGGACTCAAGCAATCCTTCTGCCTTCCAAAGTGCTGGAATTATAGGTGTGAGTCACTGTGCCTAGCCAATTTCTTAGTTTTGATAGTCTCTTCAAAACCCAAGTAAATTGCTTTACATAGTGCGGGAACATCTCAGACTCAGTTGACTTAAATTTTTACTGTGGCTAATATTATGGTATCTTCAACCCGATTCAAGGATAAGATATAAACCTTTGGTGTCTATTGATGACAGCAGGGTTTAAATCCCTTTATAGTTTCACCACTTATTCATTATATCATTACTGAGTTACTTGATTATTATAATTGTAATACAATTGTAGGGAACAAACTCAAACCAAGTGGAAAATATGACAATCAAAGATTTTAGTGTTATATCAGATTGTAGTTAACTGAACAAATATAATGTTAAGCATATTCAGAATAAAATTATTTTTAGCATAGTTATAAGTGGAAGCTGAAGAGAGCTTAGAAGAAGTAAATGCAGGGTATGGAGGCAAATATATCTAGGTTCTGATCTCATTTTAAATTCTGAAACTTCCCACAAGCGATGTGACCTACAGCAAATTACTTAACTTCTCTGTGCCTCAGGGTCCTTACCTGTAAATTGAAAGTAGTTGTATCCGCCTGGAGACTACACAAGCCAACACACATAAGCTGCTGCGCATTAAGAAAATGGTGGTTATTACAGGTATTATCATTATGATTACAAACTCAAAAGATCTTCAGAATTGGGATCTGTCCTTTATTACACAGCACTTAGTCTCAAATTCAGCCTTGGGGTAATTTTTCACTTTATTTCTTTACTGTACCAAAGATTAGATGTTGATAACAATGGAAAGGAATAATAATCATCAAGACTGATTTTTTCAAGTCTGTATATTTTTGATAAAGTGTTGAAAATACTCCAAATCAAGGGATTTGCACAGTGATGAGAGAGACCACATGAAAATAAAAGCTAAGAAAACACATACAACAAAGATTTAAGTTATACAAAGTCTGTGCCACCGATCAGCGCCCAGAGAGCCACAGAAGGTGGAGATGAAAAAAGAAGCACAGGGTCACAGGATCTGTTTGATAAATAGAATAAGAGGCCTGCAGAAGCCAAAAGGGACAAGCCAAGAAGCTTTAAATTAAATGAACACCAAAACTAAGTACCTTAATTCCAAGGAAACATGAGAACAAAGAAATATTATTATGATATAGCATCATCATCAACATCAACAGATAATATCTGCTAACCACTCACTAAGTTCCAGGACTAGTAAAGCCCTTTGCATATAATATAGGCTTCTCTAACAACCCCACAAAGTTGTTACTAGTCTTGTCAGTCTTACCTGCAGATGAGGAGACCCAGGTTTAGGAAGTTTAAGCAACTTGTCCAGCACCAGATCTCTATGGCAGAGCTGGTACTCTTGCCAGGTTGATCTGACACCAAACTCCATCCTCTTGACCCAAACAAACAAATAATGACAACAGCAACAGGAAACAGAAAAATTGGATTTCCAGAGCATTTTTTTATTTGCCTCCACTGAGCGCAACCCAGTGGGTAGCAGTACTGGCTACTTGCGATGCTGTCCTGGCGTCTGGAGTTGGTTGGCACCAGTTCTCAACTCTGTGTTCAGTGACCTCACATTGGTAGCATCATATGAGTATTTACACTTTGGAAATTGGCAAATACTACAAATTGGGAATTTTTTGTGTGTTTTCCTTGAGAGCTGGTTATTAAACATTTACCAACACAGCACTGCCTGAAGACCTTTGGTGGTGTTACTCACAAGCAGCTTGGGTGTCTGGTCAGTGAATTCACTTCTGTTCTGTTTGTTTTTTCGCTTCTATTTTGAGGAATGTAAGCACCTCAAGCAATTAAATTCTCACATGTTCATTTATCCTGTTTTTCTAACAGCTTTTATTGATTATAGATAAATTTATATTTGAGTCAAAACCCAAGTGATATTTGTAGTCTTGATGCTAAGATGGAAAATTCTATCTTCTCAGGAAATATGTCATTGGTTTTCTATACTATATAATACCATATTTCCCATGAGGTGTTATGAACGGGTAATTCTATTAAAAGAGGTAGTGTTTTTAAAAGTATCTATTATTACAAAAACAACAAACTGTTCTGACTCCTCAGTTAGTATATTGGGCCATTTCTTCATATACACTGAGTACTGCTCTAGACCAGAGACTTTATCCTGGGCTTGTAATAGCAAGTTCTTAATCTTAGCAATGTGGACAACATTTACAATTAAACATGCTAAGTGCCATAGTAGAGGTCTGCCGTAATAGAGGATTCTGGGTGACCAAAGGCCACACAAACTTGGTTGGACGAGTCACTGGAGGATAGGTATCAAAATGAAGACAGGCATGGAAAGGAAAAAAACAGAACATGATTAAACTTGGCATTTTGGTGAATCTTAGAGGGCAGTCGTAGCTACTACTGGAATGATAAATCAGGCCACACCAAGGAGAAATCGGAAACCAGAAAAGAAATGCTTCACCTATCTATGTTGATGGGAAATTGTTGCAGTAGTTATGTGCAGGGCAGATGGAAGGAGAGGGAGAAGATGGAATAGGAGACACTGAAACACTCTACGGAATCAGTAAGAAGAGACTAAACTCAAGACTGGCAGGGAAGAGAGAATGGTCTTGAGGGAGACTCAGGGGCTGTGAGCAGGCAATCTTTGATACCTGATTTGATGGGAGGAGGGAACAAAGTAGAAAGGGTGGGCCGTAAGATCTCAGGCTTCAGAGTACTTGACCATTCCATGACTTCAGTTGTGGGTGTGACTATGTCCTCCCATGTGGAAAAGGACACACTTGTCTCACCCAGTGATCAGGAAGGATGAACTTTAACGTGCTCCCATTCGTTTGGTATCGCCACTGATGCATTGCTTAGTAAATATTACACTCTCGATAAACCCTTGTTCAGTGAGGGAGCAAGGGTGGCTTGGAGGAACAGAGAGGTTATGTAAAGACACACAGCTAAGTTCCTTCGCTTGTTAGCAGGCAAGCTGCGTTTCTGAAAGTGTGGCAAGGATATTGACATGGCTTCTGGCATGCGGGTCCAGCTGGTGCTTTCTTCTATTTCGGCCACTATAGTTCCACACCAGAGAAACTGAGAGAGGGCCATTCCACTATCGTGTTTGCCTCATAAAGGCTAAACTGTTTATAGCTGAGGGACAACAAAACACCTGTTTCTAGAAGTGGAAAAATAATGGGGCTTCTAACTATTGATGTGGAAAAACGCTCCGAAGTTTCCAACACAGTTTGTAGCTATAAAACTGCCCTTGCATTATAAGACAGGTTTGTGAAAGCCTCCCTTGCCTCTAGAATCATCCTTTCATGAACCACACCTTTCTTATTCAGTGTTGCATGTTGACCTCAGTAAGCGGAAAGCCATTTCTGCCAGGAGCTGCTATTGTCACTGTATCTCAGCTGGTCTGTTTTTGTAGTTACATGTCCAAAGAAGGTAGCTGGTTCCCCAAAACACACTAAATGATCTTCAGGAGGGACAGAGGGAAGATAAAAACCTTAGGAAAGGGAGGAAGGGAAAAGAAAATGTATCTATTTTTTATTTCATTTTATTTTGGGGGGTATTGGAGTCTCACTCTGTCACCCAGGCTGAAGTGCAGTGGCACAATCGCGGTTCACTTCAGCCTTGGTCTTCTGGGCTCAGATTCTTCTGCCTCAACCTCCCAAGTAGCTGGGACTACAGGAGTGTGCCACCACACCTGGCTAATTTTTTTGTTTTTTGTTTTTTGTTTTTTGTTTTTGTATAGACGAGGTCTTGCTATGTTGCCCAGACTGTTCTTGAACTCATGGGCTCAAGTGATCCTCTTACTTTGGCCTCTAGAAGTGTTGAGATTGGCCAGGCTTGGTGGCTCAGCGTGTAATCCCAGCACTTTGGGAGGCCGAGGTGAGTGAATTGCCTGAGCCCGCGGGTTCGAGACCCACCTGGGCAACTTGGCGAGACCTCGTCTCTATACTACATCAAAAATTAGCCGGGTGTGGTAGCACGCACCTGTAGTTCCAGCTACTTGGAAGGCTGAGGCGGAAGGATTGTCGGAGTCCAGCAGGTTGAGGCTGCGATGACCGGGAGCGTGCCACTGCACTCCAGTCTGGGTGACAGAGTGAGACTCCAACTCAAAAAAAAAATGTTGGGATTACAGGTGTAAGCCACCATAGTCATACAGATGGTCTCTTCTGAAGGTTGAAAATCAGAGATACCTGATTTTATTATTAGACAGTTCTCCAAGTAGCATCTATCTTGGGGATGCCATGAAATATTCCCCACTCTCTTAAAGGCAGAGTGTTTAGCTTGAAAGTCTCAACAGACTCTGTCTCTTCGTCCTGTCAACCAAGCTATGTACACTGGGCTTTTTGGAATTATATTGTTTCTTAAATATGGGAAAATAGACAAATAAAATAGTGGCTTTCCCCAATGTATTTCAAGGGCGTTTATCAGAACCTCGGCTCTAAATCTTCTTTCATTTGAGACTGTATCATCTGGTCATCATTCTTCCAAAGCAGAGAGTCTTAGTGACCCAGAATGCTAAGTGGATCCCAAGGTGAATTTGTGACCACATCCTTTTCTATATTCACATTTTCCTCTTTGTCCACTCATAAAATGTAAATTTAATTGTCTGGAAATGCTGGCAGACTTTCTGAATTTTTCTTCATGTGGTCCCACGATTCGTTTATTCATGTCCTAAACTATAACACAAGCTTCCTAGCAGTGAATCTCTCTAATTATGATCAAATCCCTAACCATTTCATGTTAAGTAACTTTGATAGTCCAACAGATTGGGAGGAAATTGTCCTTCAGTCGTTTTAACCTCCTATCTTCCTCCTCTTTCCTTGGGATGTATTCCCTGACAACTGTAGTGTTTCTATGGTTTATAATATGTATTATTTTAGCCCTGATTCCAACTCAAAACCTCTGAGGCGGCTGGGCTCGGTGGCTCAGCCTGTAATCCCAGCACTTTGGGAGGTGAGGCAAGTGGATTGCCTGAGCCGGCGGGTTTGAGTCCCGCCTGAGCAGCTTGGCGAGACCTCATCTCTACAATAAATCAAAAACTAGCCAGATGTGGTAGCATGCACCTGTAGTTCCAGCTACTTGGAAGGCTGCGGCGGAAGGATCGCCGGAGCCCAGCAGGTCGAGGCTGAGGTGGCCAGGAGTGGCCACTGCACTCTAATCTGAGTGACAGAGTGAGGCTCCATCTCAAACAACAACAACAACAAAAAAAAAACCCTGAGGCTGGATAGCTTTACTCTCACTTGAGGTTAAACTACAGATTTCCTTCCTTCTTAATACAGGAAACCAGGATCAAAATATCTGGCCTTGGGATACTCAACCATCCTTTAAAAAAAACCACTGTTTCAAAACCAAAATCATACCCAGAAAACTTCCTGTGGAATAGAAAATTTTGACTGAAACAATTGTCTTCAGATTTTCTAATTTTACTTGAAAAGTAAAGATCAAGTGAGTAATTATTATTCAATAATATATCCCTTAGGCAACAGAATTTCAGGCAAGGGAAGTAATTACATAAAAGGAAATTTCAAAATACATTAGTGGCTGAGAGCCTGAGTCTCAGGGGAAAATAATTGATACATCAATTAACTAGTTTTCTGGGCAATTGTTTCTAAAGAAAATGAAAACCCAATCTATCCAATGGCATTCTGTTCCAGTCTTTCTCCATCCTATTCTCTGCTGCAACATGAAGTCATCCCCGCCTCTCTCTCCCACATCCATAGGCAGATTAGAGAAATTAGTCATGTATGGTCAGTGGAAGTGAACCTGAAAACAACCTGACAGTTCATCTCCCCAGGGTTCCTGGGAAGTGGCCACCCCTCTCTCCTCAGTATCACATAGAGATACGGAACTTCAAGATTATTATTACAAAAGGATTTGGTTTTTCAAGTTCATATCTTCCCCTCACAGACATGTTCCTCAGCTTAATGACAATATGGAAGATTTTCCTGAAAGATTAAGCTTGGGAATTTGAACCATTTCAGCATTTACATAAAGAGACTGGATTGAAAAGAGAGATTTGCTCATTCTGTAGATAATCTGCTCTAATTTTCCAAGGAAGTCTTCCTTCTTCTTTTCAAGGAAATACATTGAAGCAGAATTACCTTTCAGAAAGACGAAAAATTGGGCGACTCCCATTTGTCTTGTTGAGGTGGTCTCCCTACTTGTCAAAGTGCCCAGGCCCTTGCTCTGTAGTCACGTGATCCCCACTCTACCTCACAAGTTCACGTGCTAAAGTCTCCGACTTCGAGCCTGTGTGGAAAAATTACACACATCACATCTAGCCAGTAAAACACATCTAGCCTTCTGGCTGACCTCTAGCTTCTCCTACATACCTTAACGCCTTAAAAAAATATATACATACATAAAATTCTTCTTCTTCTTCTTCTTCTTCTTCTTCTTCTTCTTCTTCTTCTTCTTCTTCTTCTTCTTCTTCTTCCTCTTCCTCCTTCTCCTCCTCCTCCTCCTCTTCTTCTTCTTCTTCTTGTCAGGATCTCACTCTATTGCCCAGGCTGGAGTGCAGTGGCATAATCACGATGATCACAGCAGCCTCATCCTCCTGAACTCAGGCAATCCTTCCACCTCAGCACCCCAAGGAGCTGGCACTACAGGTGAGTGCCATCATACCTGGTTAATTTTTTAATTGTTTTGTAGTGATGAAGTTTTGCTATGTTGCCCAGGTGGGTCTCAAACTCCTGAGCTCAAGTAGTCCTCCCACTTTGACCTCCCAAAGTGCTGGGATTATGGGTCTGAGCCACTATGCCCCGCCTGCTCTCTGAATATGTTGTGTATATTTTCAAATATACACAAAAATGGAACTTAAAAAGTTGTTAAATAAAATTTATGGAAGGCCACTGCTATGTTTTGGATGTGTCCCCCAGATTTCATGTGTTGGGACCTTAATCCCCGATGTGGTAATATTGAAAGGTAGAGTCTTTAAGAGATCATTGGATCACAAGGGCTCTGCCCTCTTGAATGGATTAGTCCACTTATGGATTAAATTAATGGGTTGTCATGGAGAGGAACTGGTGACTTTATAAGAAGAGGAGAGACCTGAGATAGTACGCTCAGCTCCTTGCCATGTGATACCCTGTGCCAGGACTTTGCAGAGATCGCCACAAGTGCAATGTGGCTCTCACTGGGTGCAGCCCCTCAACCTTGGACTTCTCAGCCTCCGTAACTCTAAGAAATAAATTTATTTTCTTTACAAATTACCCAGCTTTATGTATTCTGTTATAAGCGACAGAAAATAGACTATTAAGGCCATTGATTTGGACTGAGCTCCTGCACTAGGGCCCAACAAACCAACCCAAAATGGAGTCACTCATTTTGTGTTGGAGTCCTCTCTGCTTTAATTTATTCGAGGAAAGTAACCTGATGTCAACCAGTCCACTTTTTGCTCCATGCTGTTTCCTTGACCTTGCTCAAGGTACTTTACAAAAACCAACTGATGTGCTATGCTTAGTGGAATGGTTGTCTGTTTTGCAGATTGGGTACTACCCAGTTCATGGATCACTAATAAACACCAATTAGATCTTTAAACCTCAGTTTGCTGGAACTCTGTTCTTTGACAAAGTATTAAAGTAACCACAAATAGCTCTAATATTTTCTTTCTTGCATTCCTGCTGGAATCTAGGCATCTGAATTTTCAGGCCACAGAGTAGGACAGAGACCCAGAGCCTCAAGGTGACGTGGTTCATGCCAGCAGACTGAGAGGGGCCAAAGTACTCTAAGTGAGACTGGTTTTATGATTGACGGTATCTAGATTCATTCTGAGTCATTTTCAGTGATCCCAACTCCCACTAAGCTCTATGGTGTCATGCATTCCAGTGACTAACAGCTGAGCTAATAATAATTCTATCTACTTGTGCATACTTCAGAATTGTTTCAACAAAACTGAAAGAAGTTGGGGGAATATGTTGGTACTCAACTATGTCTGCTAGAAACACACAGTCCCCAGCTTCTTCTAAAATACGGTATAAGAATAGAACATTAGCACATAGGAGGGTTGTTACTACCAACTGCAAAACACACGATAAAACAAACATCCTGATCACATTGAAGCATAGATAAAGATTGTGAACTTCCAGAAAAGTATCTGTATTTTATCTTCTCTCTCTCTCTTTTTCTTTCTTTCTCTCTTTTTATGAAGATGGGGTCTCACTGTGTTGCCCAAGTTAATCTCCAATTCCTGGTCTCAAGGGATCTTCTCTTCTAGTCTTCTCAAAGTGCTGGGATTATTAGTGTGAGTCCTGGGCCTGGCTTACATGTATTTTAGATTAAACATTCAAAGAGATCTATTTTGTTTTCAGTAGCATTACAGAAAATTTCATTAAGATATCTTTCTGGTTTTTTAAAAACAACAAAAATATACAGAGTTTTACAAAACATTGAGGAGTTTGCAGTTGGTTAAAAAAAATATTATCACAGATCTCTTTATTACCTCTGAAATCACCACTGATCTCTAGGAGACGATGGCAGACCAATGCTCAGACAGAAGGCTTACTTCAAAGAGAAATGTGAGGAAAGCTACTTTGCTCCAGAGAAAAGATCAAAGGAAGAGAGCTGTTTTATTTACACAGACATTCATGTCTCCCCTCACTCTCTGGGTTTCTACTGAATTCCTAAAATGTGTTTACAGGCAGGGTGCAAAGCACAGAGAAACGTTGCTCTCAATAAGTTCTCAGTGAGCTTACAGGCTAGTGGAAGAGGCAGATAACTAGCAATTATCCGAGAGAAGACCTTGCGCTTCAGAATTCTCAGGGTACTGTGATAGCCCAGCAAAGTGCCATGGAACAGACCATGTGTTTGGGTGGTCCTCCGCTCTTCCTGCCCGGGTTGAACTCTAAAGAATAAGACAAAGTTATACAAGTGAAGGATCATAAATTAATAAACATGGACTGAGCAAATACAATGTTACATACTCTGCTACAAATTTAATGAATGCAGTTTCATGATAGGAATATACTGATTACGAGAGCAGGCCTGGGACTTGGACTTCCTGAATTCACATCCTAGTTGCCACATTTACTAGCTGGGTGTGTTTGGGTAAGTTAGCTCACCTCTCTAAATGTCAATTTCCCCATGTGAAACATGGCATAATAACAGTATTTATCTAATTTAGAAGTAGACACTATAGTTATGAACAATGTACTAGACAATCCTTGGGAAGCACTTAGGACTATGCCTGATACAGTAAATATGAGTTGTTAATCCCAGTAACCCATGAACTAATACTGTTATTGTTATCTCCATTTTATAGCAGAGGAAACTGAGGCCTAGGAGGCATTCGTAATTTGCAATGTTACTACTATGATGTGCCACCCAGGCTGCCTGGGGGCTTCCAAGCAGCGGCATCAGCCCAGGAAAGGGGGCAGAGTGTGAAAACATGGTGATTCAGGGAAAAAGGGAGTGGGGGATTCTCCAAAAGAATGAGTGGCTACCTCGATTATTTTAGGAAGAGAAGACAGAGTGTCAAAAAAGAGATCAGCAGTATTTTTCATTATGTGCATGTCAATAGATTGTGTGAATAGATAAATATGCATAAGTAGATAAGAGGTATTATCCTGGAGTTTTAGAATTATAGGTGGATGTTGGCTTTTTTCCACAAATCAACAATGTGGGGGGAGGGAGAAAGAGAGGGGAGTTATATAAAACGAAACAACAGCTGTGCTGCTGGGAGAGGCTGGAGTAAAGTTGCAATATGTCAGCACTAAAAAGCTAATACACAGTATATGCTGAAGTTTCATTTTGTTTTTCCCATTGGTTCCATATTTTGTTGATATTTGACATGCAATTGCAAAGAATGCATTACAGCTATAATCCCAGCACTTGGGGAGGCCACTGGGAGGATCCCTTGAGGCTAGGAGTTGGAGACTAGCCTGGGCAACATAACAAGAACTTGTCTCTACAAAAAAAAAAGCTAGGTGTAGTGGCACGTGCTGGTAGTCCCAACTATTCAGGAGGCTGGGGAAGAAGGATCACTTGAGCCCAGGATGTCCAGGCTGCGATGACTCTATTTCTTACGACTGTACTTTGTGATACTAAAACATTTTTTTCTTGTTTTGTTCATAAAACATTGGTCCCTAGAATTTCTTCCTCTCTGAAAGCTCAAGTTTCTATACTCTGCTAGACCCTCAGTTCCAGTTCCAGCAGAGTACTAGGGACGGTGACCAGAAAGGTAGCATAATCCAGTAGCACCAAGCAACTAGTAGCCCCTTTGACAAGCTGCCACCAATAGGAGTGAGACTGCCCACCCAGGTCTGTTAGAGTGCTTCTGAAAGGAGCCCCAGCCTCTCTGCCAAGGCTGTTCCCACTGCTACTCTATGACCTGTGCTGAGGAGGTCCTCATTCTTATAGTTTCAAGCTTATCAACAGAAAAAAAAGGAACAAAAAAGTATCAAATGAAACACCAATATTAGTTGTTTTCTGTTTGAATGATAGAAATAACAACATTGAATCATTACTTCCTTTCATGTGTTTTAACTCACATTTCCTACTAAGACTCAAGGGTGAGAAACATCAAGGTTTGACTACCAGTGCTGAAGTTTAATGTTATCTGCATGATTTGTGACTGGTTTTTCTCTAACAAAGTAGACTTTGGGCATTGTTTTGATTCTACTAATGACCACCCAAGATAAGGCGCTTTTCCATATGCCTAGGATGCCTTCTTTCTTCATTCAAGGGTTTTTTAAACCTGAGAGAGGGTTTGGAGACAAATAAGTAACTTAAAGGGACCACAAAGCATAACCACAAATGAATTATAAAGGGAAATTCTCCCCACAATTGTTCCCATACATATAAAATAAAATCGATCTTTCCTTGACCTGTAATTGTAGTAGCTCAAATTTTGCCAGATTTTGAAGGCCTTCAGCAAAAGTTTACTGCATCACAAGAAACACATGCATCATTTATTTCTATGAATGTTGTAAACAAAATGACTAAACACAACAATTAGTTGAACAGAAAGTGCATGCAAGCCAACCAAAAGATAAGCTAATGAATAACTTTTCTGTTTGAATTAAGAATATATTTACAGGGTATTAAGATATGAAAAAATAATAAAAGGCAAGATTATCTCAAGTCCTTTTGGTCGGCCTCCAGCTCAGATAAACCTGGGTAGAAATAAAGACATTTGCAATGTGTCCCACTGAGGTCTTTTCACGGTAGCCTTTCGGGGAGAAAGCATTGGTTGGCATGTAGTGTTCTTATATTCCCTTGTGTGCAGTATACCCTCGAAGCGCCAGGAATTGAAGCCTGTGGGAAAATCACAGGACAATTTTAAAGAGGACTGACCATGACTTTGAACACTGCCTCTACAGGGTCTCACCAGAACAACTCTCCTGGTTGCAGGAGATGCTATTTCTGCTCCGTGTTTCCTCTCTCTTGTTCCCCTCCACCATCCAGGCGGTGCTGTGCACTCAAGAACAACTAAGCATATTTACTCAGTGGCTTGCACTTTTTTAAACTTTTCTTGGATGAAGAAAGTGAGAAAAATTCGTTTGCTGTACCGAAAGTTCCAACTGGGATTCTGATCATTGTACGTATTTGTTCAGCTTCATGTGCGGTAATATCAATCTGGGAGATTATAAAGGAGAAGACGCTTTTAACTTTTGGGGGGAGCAAGATGGATCTAAGTAAGAAAACAACCAATAACCATGGGAAGTATGTATAGAGTGTCTGCTCTCTGAGTGCTTCAGACACATTACCTTATCTGATTCCCCAGCCTCTCTTCAGGTGGTATTACCACCCGACTTGGGGGAAAAACTCGATCTGCACCAGGATTGACTCTGGGGTGCAATTATTGCAAGTCTTCCTACCGTGGTCTACTCTCATTCCTGGCACGGTGCTCGTCTTTCTTTTCCTCCTCTCTTGTTCCTCCCACGTAGCTTCATCTCTATCTTTACTTCAACCTTCTCCTAAGCCCCTTGAACCTTCTGAGAATCACATACAGGGTAAGTCATGAGCAAGAAATGATAAAAATGATGAGACAGACACTGTCTAGGGAGTAAGCTGATGAGATGTGGGGAGGGGGCTATTACTTAAGACACCGCAGTGCATCCAAGACTCGAATCTGCTTCCATTGTCTGCAAAAGTTTGGGGGCTCGTGTATGTGTTTGCAAGGTAATGTTTATGTTTGTCATAGATGTATGCTACATAAATGTTCCCTAGGAAAAGGTACAGTTTTACCGGAGCATTCCTGAAAGCACAGCCTGACTCAGCCTGGAGGCAGGCATTTATTTGGGAAGTGATCCTGGAAAGCAGGATGAGGGCCAGAGGGAGTGGCAGAAGGAGGGGAAGTTGATGCAAGGTGTCTGTGGGGCTCGGGACCCATAGACCTTAGAAGGAGTCTTCTGAGATGTGCTACAAAATTGTCCACCCTATTGGGAATTTACCCACAGGAACTCAAATCATTCTACAAAAAAGATACCTGCACACGCATGTTGGTTGCAGCTCTATTCACAAGAGCAAAAACATGGAACCAACCATGCTGCCCATGGAAGCTGGACTGGATAAAAATATGTGGTACATGTACACAGTGGAATATGATGCAGCCATAAAGGAGGACAAACATATGGACTTCGCAGCACCTTGGATGGATTTAGAGTCAATCATACTCAGTGACCTATCACAGAAACAAAGAACGGAGTACCATATGTTCTCATTCATAAGCGGACCTTGAACAATGATCGCAATACTATAAGAAAGGGATTGGCAGCAGTGGGAAACTGTCAGGGAAGGGAGGGACACACGTCATCAACAAGGGTACCTGCATAATGAACATTTGTATACCTAACCCTGAATTGTACCCCACATTTTTAAAATTAAAAAAAAAGAATGTTTAAATGTCCACCCAGAGAACAAAGGGGGAAGTAACGACCCCTCAGTTTCCATCCCACATCAGTTAGAAGGGCCCTGTGGATGTCAGCTCTCCTACAGCCAGCCGCATCCCTTAGGCATCCATAGAAAGACCCAAAGCAGGAAGCAAGAGGCCTACAGCAGGGTGCTAGCAGCTTCTACCTGCTCAGAGTTGGTGAGTGACTGTGTGGAGCAAGTCACTTCAGTGTCTGCGATGGGAGTAAAGGAGGACCCAGAGGATCTGCGAGGGCACACACGTAGTGGCCAATAAGACAAAAGAGTTGTCACAGTACAAGAATAGAAGAATAGCATGAGAGAGGCAGATAATGCACATTCCTCATTATGCTGACAGCTTAAAACTACCGATTCCTTTGTTTTTCCTGGTATAGGTTTCTCTGAAAAACCTTTTGCATCCAGAAAATATACATAATGTTTTTAGGAGTTTATTGTGAAAATTGGAATTTTGACTATGATTTCATGACTATAGGTAGGCATGTGATAGTCTTTGCAACATTCCTTCCACCCCTCACCCATTGTGTGGGTTGAGGGGAGATTATCCCCATCCTCCACTTCAGAGGTGGGCCCTGAATTTAACTCAGTCAAGGTCATCCCAGACTCCTTTTCACAAAGATTCATTCAAGGAATTCAGGCTGAATGAAGCTAGTCAGTAACTCGCACTCTCACTGTAGGTGACTTAGTACTAATTAGTGCTAGAGGTTCCAGAAGTCTCTTTCCAAAGATGTTGTAGTATGAAGAGATAAGAGGCTTGGGAAAACTATACCCATTTCAGCCCCCTTGAGTGAAGCCAGCCTAGGGCAATATCTTCTAAACAACACACAGAAAATGGAGAGGTAGCCCCTGGATGAAGCCAACCTTGAAGATACCCATCTTGGACTTCCAGCTGGGCGAATACTTTTTCTTATTATTTAAGCCATTTTAAGTCAGATTTGCAGCCAAAAGAATCTTTTATTTTTATTTTTTATTTTAAAGATACAGGATACAATTCAGGATTAGGTATACAAGTGGGTCATCATACAGGAAAAGTGTGGGCCTCCCTTTGGTCCCCACTTCGTCTGGTTTGAGATCAGGTATCTTATTGATGTTATGTGTCCCCCTCAACCCTCCCCTGGCAGTTTCCCACTACTGCGGATCCCTTTCTTACAGTATTATGATACATGTGCGGGGTCCACAGATCAAAAGAATCTTAACTGACACTTGGACAGTTTTTGTCTCCCCAACTTTTAAACAATGGTTTAATCCCATAGGAACATTTTGATTCCAGAGAAAGAAAGGCAGTTTCTCTCCTGGGCAAAGGTGGACCTCTTTCTTTGGGTATACATATTGACTTGTTTGCAATTGCGTTGGTTTGATGATCGAGAGATAGCTGTTTAGTGTAAACTCATCTAGAACTCTTTCAAATAATCATTTTTTTTCCCCACTGAAACAATTTGACCAACTAAGGTACAATCTGCCTTGAAAACATATTTCACCCTTAACCTGTACAGTTAGACTCCTGTGTTGATAGGGAGTTTATTATTTAGAAAGATACTATGTTTCAAGGCATTTTCTAAGCAGGAAAAAAAGAGTCCTGGAACTCAGTGTTTTTTTGTTTGCTTGTTTTTGTTTGTTTAAGTCTAACTTTATGGAATGCAATAAACACCACAGCATTTTTTATTACAGTGATTCCTATCACATTAATAGTTCCTATTCCAAGGATTTAGTCTGTTGGCTCTATTTTGTGGTAGTACCCCCAGAAAAGCTGTCCTTAACTTACATGGGGTTCTCTAGAATGTCTTCTTGGTGGAAAGGAGACTGTCTGGATAGGTCCCTGGGGAGAAACACACCATTCTCTGCTTCAGAGGACTGTGTCGTCGAAACTTTTCCTGTGGCATCATGCCCCTGGGAGTGACTCATTCCCCACAGCCTTTGCAACCTGTCTATTAGAAGCCGATCAAGAAACCATTTCTATGTGACAGATACTAGGACAACAAACCTGGTTCACGCTAAATGTCTATGGCAAGAAACAGTCCCAACCTGTCAAACGTTTAGACAAGGTTGTCCAGCCTTCCTGCAGCTGTGAATTAGGCTTAGTGAAATATGACGTTTGACTTCACATCTTCATGTGATTATCTGTCAGGTAATTCAAGGTGCCTTTCCCTCCTGACTCAGGAAAGCTAATGAGTCAGGAGCTAATGAATCTCAGCTTTCTGAGATTCACAGAAAGGGATTATAAATATTCACTTTCTATCAATTCATATTTAATAAGTCTTATTAAATTTAAACCAATTTATTCTAAGGGCTTAAAACTCTTCCAAACTGTAGTTTCCGAATTTAATTCTCTTATGGACTGCTGCATGTGTAAATTTTTACTCTCACAAGTACATATTTTATTATTTAGAAAGATACTATGTTTAATGCAAGTATATATGATACTGAAGGTCTCCCATGGAGTCAAGACTAATAATTTCAGGTTTTTTACCCAGGAAAAAAGGGGTAGTTTAATACTGATCTAGCCATAGTGAAGAGATCATAAAGCTTTTGTTTTCAATGAAATTATTGAAATTATTACGCCAAAATAATGTAATAATTCATAAGGACATTTTGAGGTGCCCAACAAACATGACCTTTTAAAAAAGTATGTTATCGTTCTGCCCCTCCCTGGGGCACAGAGGAGCCAGCACTGGATATAAGTCAACACACTTGGTCCCAGCCTGAGCTCCCAAATCACAGGTGATGGGTCAAGTGAGTTCTCTTCTATGAAAGTCAATTTCTTTTCTTGGGGAATGGAAATGATGAAACCCTTAAGATTGTTGAAGGAATTAAATAAGATAATAGTAGATGCTAATTTCCCTTTTCACTTTTCATCTCTTAGAAATACTTCAACAGAAGGCTTGGCTCAGTGGCTCAGCCTGTAATCCTAGCACTTTGGGAAGCCGAGGGGAGTGGATTGCCTGAGCCTGCGGGTTCAAGACCAGCCCAGGCAACTTGGCAAGACCTCATCTCTATAACAAAATAAAATAAAATAAATTTAGCCGGGCATGGTGGTGTGCACCTGTCGTTTGGGCTACTTGGAAAACTGAGGCAGAAGGATTGCCAGAGCCCAGCGGGTTGACGCTGGGTGGCCCTGAGCCTGCTTGCCTCTGTACAGCAGCCTGGGCAATAGAGTGAGATTCCAACTCAAAAAAAAGAAAGTGTATGTTAGAAATACTTCAACAGAAAGAAAATAGAGATTTCTGATTTCCAAGATTTTTGCTCTTCGTGCCATGCCTTACATGTTCTCCTAACAATCCTGTTTGCTGTCCACAAACAGGAATACTGCATGATTTTTTAAGCAACTGGGACAGATCGATTTTGAGATATTTTCTAAGACAATCAGTTGGCTGCCAAATTAGGCACATGAAGCTTGTGTTGTGCACACAAGTGCACTAGAGACTAAACAGGACAGGGAAGATTTGCCTTTCTTGTTCTTGAAGACATTAAAAAAGCCATCACAAAGACTTCTTTTTTTCTCTTATTTTTAATTTTATTTTTTTAGGGTTTTTTTAAACTTTTAATTTTTTTATTTTAAAGATGTGGGATACAATTTAGGGTTAGGTATACAAATGTTCATTATGCAGGTACCCTTGTTGATGAGGTGTGCCCACCACCCCTTTCCCAGGCAGATTCCCACTACTTTCAATCCCGCTTCCCCATCCCCCTCCCGGCATTTTCCCACTACTGCCAATCCTTTTCTGATAGTATTATGATAATTGTTCAAGGTCTGCTTATGAATGAGGACATGTGATACTCAGTTCTTTGTTTCTGTGAGAGATCACCCAGTATTATAGACTCTAAGTTCATCCAGGTTGCTGTAAAGTTCATGATTTTGTTCTTCTTTATGGCTGCGTAATATTCCATCGTGTATATGTATCACATTTTTTAAATCCAGTCCTCTTTTGAAGGGTAGCATGGTTGGTTCCATGTTCTTGCTACTGTGAACAATGCTGTGACAAACATACGTGTGCAGGTATCTTTTTTATAGAGTGATTTGAGTTCTTCTGGGTATATTCCCAATAGGGGGATTGCGGGGTCATATGGAAGGTCGATTTTTTAGACCATTTAGGAATCACCACACCGTTTTCCACAGAGGCCGTACTAGTTTACACTCCCACCAACAATGTAGAAGTGTTCCTTTTTTGCTGCACCCTCTCCAGCATCTGTTGTTTTTTGAATTATTGATGATAGCCATCCTGACTAGAGTTAGGTGGTATCTCAGTGTAGTTTTAATTTGCATTTCTTTGATGACTAGTGAGATTGAGCATTTTTTCATGTATCTGTTGGCTGCTTGTATGTCTTCTTCTGAGAAATATCTATTCGTATCTTTTGTCCACTTTGTAATGGGGCTGTTTGTTTTTTTCTTTTCGGCACATTTGAGTTCCTTGTAGATCCTAAATGTTAGGCCTTTGCCAGACATACAGTTGGCAAATATTTTTTCCCAGTCTGTGGGCTGTCTCCCTGCTCTCTTGATGGTTTCTTTGGCTTTGCAGAAGCTGTTCAGTTTGATGAGGTCCCCCTTGTCTATCTTATCTCTTATGGCATGGGCACATGGGGTTTTAATCAAGAATTGGTTGCCAGTTCCAATTTCCATAAGGGTGTCTCCTGCATTTTCTAAGGTTCTTATAGTTTGAGGTTTTACATTTAGGTCTTTGATCCATTTAGAGTTGACTTTTGTGTGTGGTGATAGGTAGGGGTCTTGCTTTAATCTTCTGCATGTGGTCAGCCAGTTTTCCCAGCACCATTTACTTGGAATAATGGGCTCAAACTGTAAGAACCTTAGAAAATGCAGGAGACACCCTTATGGAGATTGGAACTGGCAACCAATTCTTGATTAAAACCCCAAGTTCCCATGCCATAAGATATAAGATAGACAAGTG
>CAUYQG010244398.1:0-11448 GCA_963574415.1 Tarsius wallacei
AAAAATTAAAAATTCTTCAGGGCCAGGCACAGTGGCTCAGCCTGTAATCCCGTGCTTTGGAAGGCTGAGGTGAGTGGATTGCCTGAGCCTGCGGGTTCGAGACCCGCCTGGGCAACTTGGCGAGACCTCATCTCTACAATAAATCAAAAAATTAGCTGGGCGTGGTAGCACGCGCCTGTAGTTCCAGCTACTTGGAAGGCTGAGGTGAAGGGATTGCCAGAGGCCAGCAGGTCGAGGCTTCAGTAGCCGGGAGCGGCCACTGCTCTCCAGTCTGGGCGACAGAGTGAGACTCCAACTTAAAAAAAAAAAAAAAGGAAATAAGACAGAGAGACCTCCTGTATACTTAGCCTAGTTTCCCTCAGTGGTTATATTTTGTAAAACTATAGTATAATTGTACAATCAGGATATTGACATTGATGCAATCCTGTTTTTTTTTTCCCTTTTTTTTTTTTTGAGTTGGGGGTCTCACTCTGCTGCCCAGGGTGGAGTGCAGTGGCATAATCCCAGTTTACTGCATCCATGACCTCCTGGGCTCAGGCGATCCTTCTGCCTTAGCCTCTTGAGTAGCTGGGACTACAGGCACACACCACCACACCTGGCTAATATTGTGATTTTTTTTTTTTGGTAGAGATGAGGTCTCGCTATTGCCTAGGCGGGTCTCAAACTCCTGTGCTCATGCAAGTCTCCCTCCTCGGCCTTCCAAAGTGCTGGGATTACAGGCGTGAGAGCCACTGTGCCTGGCCCTGAAGAATTTTTAATTTTTAAAGAGGGAAGTTTAAGTCTTGAAGGAACGTTAAGTCTTGGGAACTTTAAGTCTTAAAGGACAAAAGAGGAAGAAGAGTATTTCAGGTGAGAGAAGAGCAAAAAAAATCAGACGCATGGATGGGTAAATAAGTCAGTAAGGGGAAGATGCAGAGTCACAATACAAATGACCTTGAGCATCATTTTTATATATTAAAAATGGTATGCCACCTGACACTTAGAAGGCATTCAGATGACCGGGCATGGTGGCTCAAGACTGTAATCCCAGCACTTTGGAAGGTGGAGGCGAGAGGATTGCCTGAGCCCTAGTGTTCATCCCTGTAGCCAAAGAGGCATGCGTGTTTTTGCAATTGCTGTTCTCTCTGCATAGAACACTCTTCTCCAGATGCTGTTTGTCTAGCTCCACCTAATTCTTCGGGTCTCAGTTTAATGATCACCTCCACAGGGAAGCCTTCCCTGACTACCTGTCCTAGAGTGCTGCTTTTACCTCAGTTCCCTGCTTTATTTCTTCCACAAAATTTATTTCTTTAAAATCACATGCATGGGCCAGGCGCAGTGGCTCACGCCAATAATCCCAGCACTTTGGGAGGCCGAGGTGAGAGGATTGCCGAGCCCATGGGTTCAAGACCAGCCTGGGAAACTTGGCGAAACCTCATCTCTATAATAAATAAATTAGCTGGTGGCACGTGCCTGTAGTTCCAGCTACTTAGAAGGCTGAGGCAGAAGGATTGCCTGAGCCCAGCAAGTAGAGGCTGTGGTGACCGAGAGTGTGCCACTGCCTTCCAGTCTGGGTGACAGAGTGAGACTCCAACTCAAAAAGTAAAATAAAATAACATGTATGTATTTGTTTACTTGTTTATTATTTCTCTCCACACTAGCATATGTTTCATGAGAAAATAAACCTTGGCTGCTTTGTTTTTTTTGGGGTTTTTTCATTTTTTTTTGAGTTGGAGTCTTACTCTGTCACCCAGACTGGAGTGCAGTGGCTGCTCCAGGCCACTGCAGCCTCGACCTGCTGGGCTCCAGCTATCCTTCTGCCTCAGCCTTCCAAGTAGCTGGAACTACAGGCACGTGCTACCACACCCAGCTAATTTTTGATTTATTGTAGAGATGAAGTCTCACCAAGTTGCCCAGGTGGGTCTCGAACCCACGGGCTCAGGCAATCCATTCACCTCAGCCTCCCAAAGCATGGGATTACAGGCTGAGCCACTGAGCCTGGCTTTGACTGTTTTGTTTACTGCTGTACCCCACTTTCACACAGCATCAACATACAGTAGGTGTTCAATAGTTGTTGAATGAATAAACAAGCAATCTGTAGAAGTTGCAGCCCATCCCACTCTGGAGATCTGGTTTTGCATCCTTCTTTCTATTTTTCCTTTCTGTTCTCTCTGACTTTGTGGGTTCACATAAAGTGAAGATCAATCATCACTCCTGTGCAGGGTTCCCAAACTTCACTTCAAACCATACCAAAAGCATGTGCTGAGTAGTGAAAGGATAGAAGGGTATTATTTATTAATATATCATGAGATCAGGCTCCAAAATTATTCATTGATTACAGACTGTGCCCATATTAAAGATTAGGCTGTAGCTGAGAGCTCCTGCCCCCACAGAGCTCAGAGCTTGGTGTAGGAGACAGGGATATACAATGACAGGATGGTGTGAAGAGCATAGTGATCATGAAAGGGCCACTTAATATTTGAGTGAGTCACAAAAGGATTCATAGAGGAGGTGTCACTGACATTGAGACTGGAAACAAAAATAGGTAGGTAATCAAGTTGAACTAGGAATGCACTGAAACAGCAAGCAGCTTTTCTGGAAGATATCTTTACACCTCTCCCCACCAACGATCATTCTTTCTTTCATTCATTCAGTCAATAGTTTTTGAGCATCTGTATCTATCTGAAGAGATAAAAAAAAAGGCAGGCGCACTTCCCTGATTTGAAGGCTTTTGTAACCTAGCTAGAAGGGAAAGGCATAGCCACCTATTCTGAAATCAGATGGTCTGGGTTCAAATCCCAGCTCCATCAGCTCACTGGCTTTGTGACTTGTGGAAAAAAGTTGACCTCTTTCAACCTCAGCTTCCTCATTCATAAAATGGTGATAAGCTGAGTGCAGTGGCTGGAGATTGTATTCCCAGCTACTTGGGAGGCTGAGGTGGGAGGATCACTTGAGGCCAGGAGTTTGAGACCAGCCTGAACAACACAGCAAGATTCCATCTCTACCCCCCCACAAAAAGTAATTAATTAAAAAATTTTAAAGATGGAAAATGGGAATGATAAAAGTACTTACCTCATAGGGTTGCCTTGCATACACATATGATGTGTTCAATAAATACTCACATAGCTGTTATGATTTTCAAAAAATTATTAAATGTTGTGGGACTGGAGAAGAAGGTTACAAAGCAGCATAGGATCCAATGCTAGTCCCAACCACGTCCTTTCACAGGTCTTTTGCCACTCTCCCATCAGTTCCTTTCTGCAGGTGTTGATCAAAGTGTTTCCTTTTTTGCTTTCCTATGGCCAAACTCATTTCCTTTTTTGGTCAGTCAATTTCCATACATTTTATATGAATCGAGGGCTTCGACATGGCTTCCCAAAATATTTGCTCATGCTTGGGAGCGGGAGATCAAGGCTCCAAAGAGTTCCTCTGAGGTATGGGGCTAGACTAGAAACTGAAGATGAGGCTCCACCTTCTGGAAAGAAGTGCTACCAGAGAATTAGTGTCGTGGGGGCACAGAGGTCCACACTCAAAGCCTGCCAGGATCTGGCAGATGGCAATGTTGACTCTGGTTTGGTGAGGACTGTGTCTATGTATCTAATAACTGTCTTTTGCTGCTATATGGGAAATACAGGTCCAGTGTTGACAGGAAGTCCTGGATTTTTTTAAACAGCTGGGGATGCAGATTATCGTAAGCAATCTCTTAACAATCTAGTGTTGGCTACTAATTTAAAAAATTAAAATGAACCAGGCATGATGGCTCACCCCTGTAATCCCAGCACCTTGGGAGACGGAGGCAGGAGGATTGCTTGAGCCCAGGCATTCAAGATGAGTCTGGGTAACATAGTGAGATCTTGTCTCTACAAATCATCAAAAAATTAGCCAGGAGTAGTGGCGTGTCTTAGTCCCAGCTACTTGAGAGGCTGAGGTGGGAGGATTGCCTGAATCCAAGAGGTCGAGGCTGTGGTGAGCCATGATTGTGTCACTGCACTCCAGCCTGGGCTACAGAGTGAGACTCTGACTCAAACTGAACTGAACTGAACTGAACTGAACTGAAATGAAATAGTAAAGGAGGCTTGAAGGAAGCAAGGGGGAGGGAATGGAAGAAAGAGCCAGAAGGAGGAGGATCAGAGAGATGGAAGCGACAGCAGAGGGCAAGACTTCCCACAGTGGCCTTGGTAGGACATCCAGGGCTCCCGTCCTGCCTCTGTAGGGTGTGGTGCCCTCTGGCAGTCCATTCATTGTTCTGTGGGGTTCCTGGGCTGTCAGGGATGTGGGATGTGTGTATGGAACAGGGTGAACATCTCGCAGACTCCTCTCACAATGCCCTGGAGGGCTAGGGACAGGGTGAGGTGGGGTGGGGGGTGGCGTTACCTGCCCGGTCCTTGAATCCGAGTTCATATTTGGTGAACAAAAACACTGCTCTGAGGTGAACAGGGAGTCAGGTGAGTGAGGCTTTTGGGGTCAGTCCTTGGCTCATCCAATCCCAGCTAGATATAGTGCAGGCCTTGATGTACAGGTGTTTGAGTTTAATAAACACTTTTGTCCTTTAGAAACCATGAAGAGGGAGGTAACGGGGAGGAACAGTAAACCTTTGGGAGAATGGAGAGATGACAGCACTTAGAAAGGTGATCTGGGGACCGGTTTCTGTGAGAGACACTTCAAATCTGAATGGGAAAAATAAAGTTCTCTGTCTTCATTCACTTCTCTATTTTATTTTAAAGGTGTGGGGAAGGGGAGAGCTGGGGCCAAGAACCCTCATTTTTCTTCCTCTTTTCACCAACCAATTAATAGTTAGAAAGCCTCTTATTAGCAGCAGCAGGACTTGCTCATTGGTAGGCAATGAAATGAAGCGGAAATCAACTGAGAACCATCCTCCACCTCCACTTTCTTCATGGGAGTTCAATAAGCCCCATCTAGAACTGCTTGGAAGAGCTTTCAATGGCTTTGTGAAAAGACCAGCTGCCTAAGATGGCAACTTGAGATGATCATAGCTAAGGAGGAAGCAAACTAATTCATTTCTGTAATCCTAGCACACAGAGTTGGGAACATGATTAGGAGGAGACACTGATCATGAAGATGTCTTACCTAAAAGGAGATCGTAAGGCAAAGAAACTAGAACAGAAACCCACATTTCCTTTTGATCAGTGGTGGTTGACCAAGTTGTCATTTTTAAGTTGGAGGATGCTAAAAAGCCTAGTAATACAGTGACTTTTCAGACAGGTGGACAGGGCATAGACTACTACAATGAGACTGCAAGAAGTCTCGGGGCTGGGGGCAGTGAGTCCCGTTCAGATAGTCAGAGTTTTAGGAAATAGGTTCATTACTACATGAAAAGATTCATGTAAGTGATTAAGACCTGCCAGAATAGGCAGTCCCGCCCAGGTCAAGCACAGACTTTCCAGTGACAAGCAGCTACTTAGAAAGAAATGATGAAGTACTCTATATCCTTTCTGTAAGACCAGGATCCAATAACTAACACCAACTATTATCTATAGTGGCTATCTCACTTTTTCTCCTGTGCCTACCATCATTTGTAGCACATACAAAGGGCTCAATACATATCTGTAGAATATGTTGCTGAGTTCACAATAACCACCATGTTGTATTTATTTTACTATCTTAGAATCAATCTCTAAGATGCTGAGTTACAGCGTCTTAGCTGACATCCTGTGAGATCTGGCCTTTTGGATTAAATTGAGGATGTTATAGCAGCAAAGGACCTTAGTTACGGTTAAGTTAGTTCAACTTACCTGTGTTACAAAAAAAAAACAACAAAAAACACACTTGAGATACAGAGAGGCAAGGTAACTTTCCTAAGGCCACACAGCTTATGAAGCTAGTATAGGAATGCATCATCTGACTCCAATTCCTGCCTAGGATGGACATGAACTTGCAGAGAAAGAGAAGCCCAAAGAACACAGCATAATATTGTGGAAATAGATTTTCGTGAGGAAAGAAAGCAAGGAAGGCCTTTGTAGCCTCTTAGTTCTGGCATTGGGCTGCTCATAAGGCATTCCAAGTGACTTGGCTATGCTGGGGTTCTAGAAATATCTAGTGCTAATATTAAGGTCTATTCTTTCTTGTCATTTTTCATTCTGAAAACTCTAAGGAACCATCGATCTGTCCCTTTTTTGCACTCCCGTGCAGCAGACCCCTCTCATAATAAAAAAAAGTTGAAATCCAGAGTGAAATTTTTAACTACAAGCCAGGAGCCTGAGAGTGAAAGGGATCTTGTCTTTTTGCCTAAAATATAAGGCATGACTCATATCTGTAATCCTAGCACTTTGGGAGGTCGAGGCAGGAGGATTGCTTGAGCCCAGGATTGAGACTAGCCTGGGCAACATAGTGAGACCTCGTCTCTACAAAAAAAAAACTGCAAAATAAGCTGGGTGTGGTGGTGCACCCCTGTAGTCCCAGCTACTTGGGAGACTGTGGAGGGAGGATTGCCTGAGCCTAGAAGGTTAAGGCTGCAGCGAGCTGTGATTGTGCCACTGCACTCCAGCCTGGGTATCAGAATGAGACTCCCAACTCAAATATATATATAAACTAACCACACCTTCATGTGCCTCCCTGTGGGGGAGGGGGTGAAGGGGGCACCAGATGATCAGGGTAAAAAAACTGGTGAAGTAGTTTATTTTTTCAGGGAGCTTCTTGATTTTTGTGTGGGAGAGAGAATTTTGCCAGTATGTTTGCTTGGTGAAGAAAGTCAGATAGCAGGGAAAAATGAAAAGTTCTTTAAAAGGAGTCATTAAAGAGAGAAAGTCTGTCATGAGGAAAAGAAAGCAGACTGATATCCATACTAATAGCCTAGTCTTACCCTGAGTGAATTTATCCTGGCTCTTGTATTGTTGACTGAATCTGTAAGAGAGGGGATGGAAGATGCTGATATGTGGTTCTACAGATGTAATTACATTCATACCCACAGCCAGTTGATAATGGAAGGCCTGATGTTCATCAGCTGATTCAACCTTGAGCTTCCTGGTACCCATGGATAACCTTTGGGGCAAATTCTATTGACCTTCCCTAGGAAAGACACACACACACCCCAACATCACTCTACCTAGTTCAGCTCATTTGTATGCACAACCTCCAAAGCATGCCTTGTGCATCAAGCTCAGGACAGGCAGAAACTTCTCGCCCAAGTTGTCTTGCCAAGGAGAGCCATTGTGGCTATGCTTGTGGCAGAGGTTGAAAAGGCTGAGAAGGTGGGCTCCCTGGCCCAGACCATGTAGGTCAAATGAAATCAAGACATCCACCATACCTGGAGAACACAAGTGAGTCATTTGAAGAGCCCAAGGACCAGGGCTTGTCCCACACTGCCTCATCCTTGGTAGGACCTCCGAGTGGGCAGACTTACCCCAGAAGATAAAGGTAAGCCTTTTGGATGTCTTAGGAGGTATTTTAACACATCTGTGGAAAGCTGGTCCTGCATCTCCAAAGGGAAGCCACCCACATGAAGTTGCCTCTTTCTTGATCTCAGAAAGTAGCCATTGGGTTGTTGGTTTGCCTCCGCGCTGCCTCTATGCCTCATGGCCAAGTTATTTGAGGTGAGCAGTCCTACCCGAGCGTGCCTTTCATGAGGTTATGAAGGCCATCTGTGCTACCTTTCAGCACCTCCTGGAAAACCAGCCTGACCTGGAGGAGGTGCTGAAGACAGCAGAGATGGAGAGATTCTGAACCAAAGATGGCTTCCTGATGTGTGCTGAGGCTATTGGAGGCACAAATATTGAGTTGTCCTGCCCAAAGGGCAGGAAAAGAGCTATTAGAACTGACATCAAATTTTTTTTTGTGGTAAATAATTTTTTAAAAATTCATTTATTTATTATAAAGATGTGGGGTACACAATTTTTTTTGTTGTTTAGGAGAAATTTTAAATTCTAAGGGAGGAGGAAAGGGGCAGATAATGAGATGAACAAAAGGCAAATAAATATGGGATTTTAATAAAAAGATCTTTGCGTGAAAGCAGCTAATGTTTGGGGGGTTTTTCTTGTGTTTCATTCTCTCTCAGTCTCAGCATAGAATGGATAGGTCTCTGGATCTAATGATTGCGACTAGGTCTTAGCCAGAGAGTTCTAGAGTAGAGAGGACTAAGCCCGTCTTTTCATTACCCCCAAGTCCCTTCTGGTATTGTTTATGCATTCAAGAAACATTTGAGGGTCTATTTTATGCTCAGGCATTTTGTTAAGTGCAGGGTATTCACTAATGATAAAAATGTATCATCGCCGGGCTCGGTGGTTCAGCCTGTAATCCCGCGCCTTTGGGAGGCTGAGGTGAGTGGATTGCCTGAGCCCACGGGTTCGAGACCCGCCTGGGCAGGCGAGACCTCATCTCTACAATAAATCAAAAAAATTAGCCGGGCGTGGTAGCACGCGCCTGTAGTTCCAGCTACTTGGAAGGCTGAGGCGGAAGGATCGCCGGAGCCCAGCAAGTCGAGGCTGCGGTGGCTGGGAGCGGCCGCTGCACTCCAGTCTGGGTGACGGAGTGAGACTCCAACTCAAAAAAAAAAAAGTATCATCTTTGGAAACCAATATAATTGTTTTTCAAAAAATTTTAAATAGAATTACCAACAATTCCACTTATGGGTATACATCCAAAAGAAGTGAAAACAAAATGTCAAAAAAAATAGGCTCCCTCATATTCATAGCAGCATTATTCACCATAACCAAGAAGTGTAAGCACCCCAAATGTCCACTGATGGTTGAATGGATAAACAAGATGTGGTAGATACACATGATGGAATATTATGTGGCTTTTAAAGGAAGGAAATCCTGTCCTATTCTACAACATAGATGAACCTTAAGGACATTAAGATAAGTGAGATGAGCCAATCACAAAAGGGCAAACAGTCGATCATCTAATATATGATGTATCTAAATTAAATTTATGTACATATTCAAGGTTTTGCTTTCCCTAGTTTCAGTCACAGTGGTCAACTGTGACCTGAACATTTTCAATAAAAAAGTTGCAGAAATAATTCATAATATATAAAGTTGAATGATGATTACCAGGGACTATGAAGAGGGGACAAAGTTGTTAAGTTGTTTAATGGTGTTATGGTCTGAATGTTTATATACCCTGAAAATTTATGTGTTGGAACCTAACCCCAGGTGATGATGTTAAGAGGTGGGATCTTGAGGAGGTGATTAGGTCATGAAGACCATATTTCAGCGAACTGTCTTCAGGAACCTCTTTATGATTGGCTCCTTTGTGGTGGCAAGCAGATCTCTGCTGGGGCCCTGCGGACCCCAGATAGATTCTGCTGTTGTTCCTGGGATGGTCCCACTGGCTCCTGGCCTGGGAGGATGAGGACTCAGGCCATCAGTGGAAATCTTAAGACTGGTCTTATCAAAGAGCAATAGTACCAGTCACAATGAGGACTTTATATTGTCTTCAATATATTCAGGCTACTGCAGCAGGGAAAAGAGACTCCAATATAAGCTAAATTCAACTCCAACTAAGACAAAGGCAACTGAGATTTTTAAAGAGAGAACAGAGAGGTAGCCAAACGGGGATATGGGAAAGTGAAAAAGAGACAACAATGAAGGGTTGGAGGGATGGAAGAAATGGAAAGTTACAGAGGGGGTGAGTGGCAAATGACTGAAAATCGTCAAGCAATGTGGGTTGGGATAAAGTCCATTTTGCAGTTTGGAAGCATTGGGTTTTCTTTCTTTCTTTGAGTAGGAGTTTCACTCTGTCGCCCAGGCTGGAGTACAATGGCACACTCATGGCCACTGAATCCTTGACCTTCTGGACTCAGGCGATCCTTCCGCCTCTGCCTTCCAGGTAGCTGGAACTATAGGCACGTGCCACCACACCCGTCTAATTTTTTGATTTATTGTAGAGACGAGGTCTTGCCAAGTTGCCTAGGCTGGTCTTGAACCCTGGACTCAGGCAATCCTCTCACCTCTGCCTCCCAAAGTACAGGCATGAGCCACTGTACTCAGCCTCATTGTGTTTTCTTGAGCAAGGACTCAGAACAGGGGCTGGGCCACCATAAGGGCTGCCACGGTCTCAATGTCTCCCAAAATTCATGTGTTGTGACTTAATTACCAGTGTGATAGCATAAGAGGTGGGGCCTTCAGAAGGTGGTTAAGTCATAAATCATGAGGGTGGAGTCCTCATAAATGGGATTGGTGACCTCATAAAAGGGCTAGAAGAAAATAGTGATCATCTGTTTTTGCTGTTCTGTTCTTCGGTCATGTGAGGACACATCACTCAAGGCGCCATCTTGGAAGCAAAGACTGGGGCCCTTAACCAGACACCCAACCTGCTGGCACTTATACAGTCCTCAGAACTGTATGGAAATAAGTTTCTGCTCTTTATAAATTACCCAAATTCAGGTATCTTATTATATCAGCACAAATGAACTAAGACAGGGTCACAGCCTAGTGCAGGTGGAAGCAAGGATGAAATTTGGTCGAGTAGCTTAGCATCGTGTTTGGGCAGGTTCTCTGTGCCATGTGGGAGTTCATGGTTCACAGTCCTTTCCTGCTGCATAGCCTTCCTGTTGGAGCAGTCAAGAGGCTGTGGGGCAGGAAATTTGGTGGATTCCTTTATTTTCTTTTGTAAACCAAAACCAAAATTCTAAGCCCCCCAGCTGACTGGATGGGCCCATTCTGGGCCAAGTCTGACCCACCCAGAGATCCCAAGCCCATCCAAAACCCAGCAAATGTGACCGTCACATGAGGAGTCACCTTGGCCAACCACAGCCACCCGTCTGTTGTCAGGAGGAGATGAGTGTGGACCTGTCGGTCTTGTCCGTTCTTGAAGCAAACAGCAGACTTCTTCCGAGCAAGCCACAGGTGGCTCTGCCCACACGTGTCTGCTTCCCTGCAGCATATAGAGACTGCAAATGCCCAAGTGACATTCAGCCTTCCTTCTTACTTGCCTCCACTTCAATGTGGCTTCCGAACAGTTCACTGCTGACGGGCCAGCAGGTTGGCACACTGGCCGGCCAATGAGGAACGGGCTTAAGGTGGGCCAGCTGCCTACCAGAAGATCAGTTGCACCCGACTTCTTTGTTGGAAAATCCCTTGAATTGCAACCGAACAGAACAAACTGGTTCCTATAGCACAGTTGACAGAAATATCTTGCCAAGCTAGACTGCTTTCTGTTAAGAGAGCACCCCACCCACAGCTGTGAACACAGCTGATTTCCCTTGAAAAGAGAGGATTATTGTCCTGAAGACCAGGGCTGGCTTTGAAAGGGTAGGGCTGGGTGTGAGGGCATGCTTGTGGGGCCTCACACATGATCCTGGGACATAGGGATGGGAAAGTCATGAACATGAACACTAGGTGTCAGCACCTGCCACATTCCTCTCATTTTCACATCTTTTATCACGTTGCAATTCATGTTTATGTGTCTGCCACTGCCAGTGAACCATGTCTTACTCTGCTTTTTACCCTGCATTCTTAGCATAGTGCCTGACATAGAGACACTTGATGAATGTCTGCTGAATGACCACTG
>CAUYQG010244404.1:0-14333 GCA_963574415.1 Tarsius wallacei
CCGCGGCCGGGCCCGCCCCGGGGCCAGAAGCTGCTCAAAGGAGCGTAGGGTGAAAAATGTGTAATAAGAAAGAGACTGGGCGGATGAGGAACCGCCAAGGGAGAGAAGACGAGGGGAGGAGGGAGCCGAGGGATGGAGGAACGGGGGTCCGAATCCATGGAAACGGGCTAACTGCCGAGGTAACGGCCTGGGACCGGGGTCTCGCGGCCAGCTCGCGCCGCCGGTTTGAACCGGCTTCTCTTCTCCCATGCCGGGTTCGCGTGGCCGCAGCGCCTAGCGACCTAGACACTGGCCAATTGCGCGGCAGTTCCTGTGCCGTCAGGCCAATGAGCGGGCCGTGGGCGGGCCGTTCCGGAGCTCGACGCGCTGATCTTGAGGTTGCAGGAACCAGCCCTGGGGAAGGGTCTTGAGTGCGGGCGGGAGGGCGCCTGTCAGAGTCCCTGGGAGTGGCAGCCCTCAGGTATGCCCCTGCCCAGGTGGCTGGACCTCAGGCTGCTTCCCCTTCCAGGCCCCGAGCTGTGTCAATCTGCTGGAAGCCAAGACTAGTTCCACGTCCCTGAGCATGCGTTAGTCCTTTCCGGCTTCCATGCCTCAGTTTACCTCGGAGTAAGCTGAGAGAGAAGTCTCCCTGCCTAGCCGAGGCGGCTCCATCGTAGCAGAGGGCAGTGGAACGAGCCAGCCGCGGGTTCGGGGGTGGCCCAGGTCCCGGGCAGGGCTGGGGCTTGCTTCCTTCGCCGCGCGCACCCACGGCCGGGGCCGCGGAGGACTGACAAGCTCCGTGCCCTGCGGTGGCGGCCAGGGGCAGCCGCACGGGCTGAGCGGGGCCGGTCGCTAACGCCGAGGTCCGTGCGCAGGTGGCTGCAGAGCCTGCGGGAGTCGGGCCGCCGTTCCGCGCCGCACCATGGCGCCCACCTTGGCCACTGCCCATCGGCGCCGCTGGTGGATGGCCTGCACCGCGGTGTTGGAAAACCTCCTCTTCTCGGCAGTCCTCCTGGGCTGGGGCTCGCTGCTCATCATGCTCAAGTCGGAGGGCTTTTACTCCTACCTATGTGCTGAAACAGGTGAGACAGGCGCCTCGGGCTGCGGGTGGCTCCTGGAGTCGGGGTTTTGGGAGAGGACAGGATGGGGGTGACGACCTAGCAAGCAACACCACCTAGCTGCACAGCGCCTTCAGGTATCAGAGGCCTATTTGATCCTCACCCAGCTCTTCTGGGTACTTATCATTGTCCCTGGTTTGTGGATGAAGAAACTGAGGCTCAGACTGAGCTTCTGTCTTGCGAAAGGCCACACAACCGGGGAGTGATGGACCCAGAACCCCACCCGATGTCCAAGGTGTTCTTTCCACCACCTAGGAACATTGCTGGACTCCTCTCCTCTCCTCCCATGGCCTGGAACATAGCTTGTCTTGCAGTAAACATGTTGCTCCCTGATTGTAAGAAAGAGGAACTCCGGATTTAGGGGCTGGGGTGTAGCAAGAGAGAGGAAGTGGCTTTGCCTCCATCCCAAGGAGGTTTCATCTAGAATCTAGATGTTTCTTAAGCCATTATGGAGTCTCCTAAGGGCTTGTCGGATTCAATTTCCTGTCTGTTTTTGCTGCTTTATGATTCTCCAAAAGACATTTCCTCCCTTGGGCTGTGAGAACATCCCAGTGGCCTTCTACCCCATGGGGAAGAAAGGGAAGGGGAGAAGGGGGCATTTATGGAAATGATTCTAGGTGTGTTCCCTTCTCTTTGCCACACTATTGGTGTTGCGTAAGGCAGGCTGAGGATGCTTGTCTACATTGAATCTGCACCGTACCCCTTAACTCCTACCTTCACACCTTCCCTCCCTCTTTGAGGATCCTAACTGCTGCAGGCTGGTGAGTTCAGCCCAGTAATAAGACCAAAGTGACTCCCAATCTCTACTCTCCTCTCTACCTGCTTCTTAGGCGAACTTGATAAGAAATATTTCCCTCTGCCCTCTTCCTGACCCCAACAGTAGCTGCATAATAGTTGAACTCACACAATCTCTCTCCCCAGTGCTAGAGTCCCTTAGATGGCCATAGCCTAGGTTAGACTCCCTGAATCACCACTGGCATGCATTTTCTTTCTAGAGTTCTTACTTTGCAGGAAGAAAAAGCTTTGGACCTGCTTGTGCTGTCTGAGACCCTGTGTAGAAGCTCCCTGCTTCCTTCTCTAATCTGCCCAGGAGATTCCTGAGTGTCCCAGTCTCTAGGGAGGCTTACTTAGCTGGAGAGGGTAGGGGCAGGAGAAAGGGAGGGAATGTGGAGGCTGCCTGGGAGAGGGCAGAAAGTCTATCATTTGTAACTAACCTTTAGCCTTTAGCCACTCAGAAACATTTCCTAATAACCTAAGGGTTCTTGGCAGATCTTTCCCCCACATCAGCAAGAAATCTTAGGAGATGGGAAGAGTCAGACCTTGTTCCCTGAACAAGCTTTCTGCTTTGCCCAAGAGATGTTAGGAGTTTAACAACTCTTCTGAAAGGAACAGGTTGGAGGGCTTCCTTTCCTCTCTCCTTCCTTTTAGCATGACCCTTCCCGCTGCCTCCCTGGTGGGGTCTTTCAGACTGCACAGAGAGTTTAAAAGACAAAAACATTTATCACCCCCAGGCAAAGCTTTGAGTACTTCTTCTAGACCAGAGGACTATTGTGGTCAGAACCTTTTTTTTTTGACCTACAGTAGTGTCAGGAAGGTCGCAGTCTAGGATTTTTTTCCCCCACAGATTGTCCACTGATTTAATTTATTGTACACTATTGGCAGCACTAGGGATGGTCACTTCATTCCTGCCTCAGCCTTGATCTCTTCCTCTGTTGAAGTGGGAGGAGTCCTAGAGGTTGTGCCAGCATGGTGCTGAGTTGGTTTTTAAGCCCTTGGGAGATTTGACAGGTCACTCCTCTAAACCAAAGTGAAGGTGAAGGGTCAGAATATTAAGTTGAACATCAACTTCTTATCCCGTGCCTTTGCTCCTGCGTCTGATTTTGGTTTTTCTGATTATCTGGCAAACCCGCTGACCCAGCATCCTGGGCAGGAAAGCCTGCTGATTCCACACAGCTTATCTGACTGGCCTCTCTGCTCCTTGCTTCTTGGAGTGCATATAACTTGTCTTTTGGGGCCAGAAATCCCTGTGCTTCTCCTGAATGGGAGTTGCTGGCAAAGTTAGGGTCAAGGTTTCTGCTTAGGCCTAACATTTTCAAGCTTGGTGGATGACTGAACTGCAGAGAAACAGGCCATTTGTTGAATTTATTGAATTAGTCTGGTAAAAGTCTGAGCAGTCCACAGCTGATTGAGATGCAAATTTGTCAGCTTTCTGTTGCTCTTAGGACTGATGCTCTAGTTTGTTCTGTAACAAAAATATGCTGAACCTGTTGAAAGTTTCTTAGGACTCTTACTTGGGATGCCAGCCAGAATCTGGCTACAGACACAATGTTGGTTTCAGCTTGGTGAGGTGGGACCAGAAAGAAAACAGCCTGTTTCTCTGGTGCCCCTTGGCTGTTTGGCCATGTCCACCGGGAGAGGTGATGGACTGGGACTGGAAAGATGGCTTCAGACACTTGACAGACTCTGCGTGATGTCCACCAGGTGCTGGCTGCTGGATGCCTCCCCAGTCTCTGCTGAGAACAGGAGACCAACTGGGTTCCCAGCCTGGGAAGAGCGGGGCTTTCCCCGGGCTGTGTCCTTCTGGCCTACAGGATGGCCACTGTAACACCCACGCCTGACCTCTTTCTTCATTTTCTCTGTCTTGCAGTGGCTCGCTTCAACAAAGTCAGCTCAGGGGATGCAGGGTATCTGTGGGTGCTTAATTTTCGCTTTTATCTAACCAACACATTCAGTAAACATTGATTGAGGCATTGTACTGGGGGTGCAGAGCAAACAAGTCATCATGCACAGACCTGTATGACTCCAGGTGGCCATCGGGACTCCACAGAGATCAGGGTGCCAGGAGCCAGAACAACAATGGGGATCTGGTTGTATTGGACAGGAGGGCCCCTCTGGAGGACGAGGAGGGGAGAGTCAGGAGAGAAGATGCACCATCTCAGCAGGAGATACCTGGAGAAGTGGGAAGGGGCCAGGGCCTGGGGGTTCACTTGGGAGAACTAGATTTTATTCTGAAGGCAGGAAGAAGCCATGGAGGAAGAGGAGGGCAATGACCCGATTCATCTGTTAGAGACTTCTATGAATCGTTAAGAGCGTACCACAAGCTGGGAGGTTGGGTAGGTTGGGGGCTATGAAGGTAGAAGTTGGCATGGCCTCTGCTCAAGGAAGTCACAGTGTGGCCATGGACATGAAGACAGACCCCAAATCTGCAGTCACTCTGCCTGTGGTGGCAGGAAGCATACTTCTCACCTTGGCTCAAAGTGGGAAGCTGACCCCCAGGTTCCTGAGAAGGTAGAGGGGCTGCTGTCCCCAGAGGAGGCGGGACCAGGCCTGGTCTCCACCAGCATGAGCGAAGCTACAGGTGTGGACAGGAGGGTTTCTTGCTGCTACAAGGACCTCCCTTTTTTTTTTTTGAGTTGGAGTCTCACTCTCACCCAGGCTGGAGTGCAGTGACACGCTCAGAGCTACCACAGCCTGGACCTGCTGGGCTCAGGCGATCCCTCCGCCTCAGCCTTCCAAGTAGCTGGAACTACAGATGCATGCCACCACGCCTGGCTAGTTTTTGTGATTTATTGTAGAGACGAGGTCTCACCAAGTTGTCCAGGCTGGTGTTGAACCTGTGGGCTCAGGCAATCCTCTCACCTCGGCTTCCCAAAGTGCTGGGATTATAGATGTGAGCCAGGACCTCCCTTTTTATAGTCTCTTCCCACACCCACAGGCCAGTGTTGACAGCTTTAAAAAATCCAGCCTTGCACTTGTATTGCTGTGAATAGGATCTTTTTTATCTTTTCCCCCCAGTTTATTTGGAATTTTAAAAACATTCTGTAGCAATGGGTAAAAGGGTCTAGAGGCTGGTACTCACGGCCTCAGCATGTACCTCAGAGAAGAGCTGGTGCCCTCAGCTCTCCCCGCCAACCCTGCCTTCCTCCTCCTCGTTTCATGACCTAGTTTCCCTCACATACATCCGTTGGCCTCCCATGGCTTCTTGGTGGCTCATGAAGGTCCTGTCCTCCTGGGTTGTCTTTCAGGGACCTCGTGGGTGGGTCTTGGGGCAGTCCCATTCTTACCGGGCTGTATTAATGGCCACCTGGTGTTGTCCCCAACACAGTGTGACAGTGTTTTCCCAGCTCCATTCTCTCAGTATTTGCTCTCTGAGACACAGCATGCCTCTTGCTTAGGTAGGACAGCGTCAGCACAGCCTGAAGGTTGAGAGCAGAAGCTCCGGGATTTGACAGCCTATATTCAAGTCCAGTTTCCTCTCCACAGGTCATGTATAAGACCTTGGGCAAGTAGCTTACCTGCTCTGACACTCTCTGTATCCTCATGGGGAATATGTGGTGGGCGTAAGGGTGATAAATGACACAGGGACTCTGCATATGGCAGCTGCTGCAGTGACCACAGCAAGGGGCCTAGGCGCTGGTTAGCCCAGGATGACCTCTGACTGTCTGTGTCCTGTCTCTTGTTTGCTCTGTGTCTGTGCCGACCTCTCACCTATATCTCCCCTGCTGGACTGAGACACTGCTTCCTGTCGCTGGATAGACTGAGGATTTGAGAGCGACAGGAGATCCCGGGGCAGGGACCACTGGCAGGGCTGTCCAGGGGCCTGCACCCTGGAGTAGGGGCGCTCAGAAAGCAGCCAGTCAGAGAAGGGGGCTCTTGGGAATTTAGAGGGGCCTCAGGCCACATGCCCCTTGACCCCTTCAAGCATCATCCAGCTAACTAATCTAGGTTTCTCACTCCCTTTGTTTCTCCGGGGGCGGGGGGAGGCCCCTCTTTGATCTGGGAAGGCTTAGGGGAGCCTGAATGGGATCACAGCACCTCTTGTCTCCCCTGCTTTCTCTGTGAAGATTTTGTTTGGTAGTCTTCTGTGAGTGAGGCCGAACAGTGCAGGGCATTGTTCTCTCTTCCCTGGTCCTGGGTCTCCTCCTAAGCAGGCTTGTTCCTGTACTCAGCACACTCTAGCCACACCAGCTCCTGGCCTGTCTTGGTTCATCTTCCCTGGCTGGCCTGGGCTGCTCTGGCTGCCCACTGAGGAGGCGTCTGTTGAATAAAAAGGTGCAGGTGAGGAGCAGGGCAGGCTGAGCTGGGGTGAGGCCAGAGCTCTAGGCAGGGAGCAGAGGGGCATCCCAGGGCTCGGCACTTCCTGAAACTTACCTGTTTGTCTTACAGTGGCCCAGGTGGGAGCAGAGGGAGAGGAGCAGCCTGGGTGTGACTGTGTTTGGGATCTGCTGGTTCAGTGATTATTTGTGTGGGCTCTTTACTGACAACAAAGCTTCTAGGCTCACCAAAGGTTTCATTCACCCCATGAGCAAGGGAGAGTCTGGAATTGCTCCATAAGCAGACAAGAGAAGCCACTCAGTGCCCCTTAGCCCCCAGGCTCATCTGTTGCCAGACATCACTGCCTAGAGGCAGGGAGATGGAGGGCCAGGTAGCTCCACTGGCAGGGATCTATTTAAGGAGAGAAGGCTGGTGGCTGAAAGTGCAAGGTCCCAGGTCCTGTGTGTAGTGACTCAAGGGAGAACAATGGGAAGGACAGATACCCTTGCCTCTACCCTGAACTCTCTTCTGGGGTGGCCTCCTGTCTAGTTATGGGGTGATCAGATCTCTAAATAATTTAAGAAGCCGGGCTTGGTGGCTCAGCCTGTAATCCCATGCCTTGGGAGGCTGAGGTGAGTGGATTGCCTGAGCCCGCGGGTTCGAGATCTGCCTAGGCAACTTGGCGAGACCTCATCTCTACAATAAATCAAAAATTAGCCAGGTGTGGTAGCGCGCACCTGTAGTTCCAGCTACCTGGAAGGCTGAGGCGGAAGGATCGCCGGAGCCCAGTAGGTCGAGGCTGCAGTGGCTGGGAGCGGCCACTGCACTCCAGTCTGGGCGACGGAGTGAGACTCCAACTCAAAAAAAAAAAAAAATTTAAGAAATACCTACCCCTATTCCCATTTCTAGTGCCTTGGAATTTTAGCTTCTGTCTCTTGATGAGAAAAGACATGGATTTAGGGATCCAACTACAGGGCCTCTCCGGGGTAATGGAGGGAGATACTCTGGCACCCTAACTCATAGGCAGTGAGTGCTGCCTCACCCACTCCACTCCTCATGCCCTTACACTCCCTGCTTGCAGCAGCAGAGCCTATGACATTCCAAGCCCAGAGTTATCCCATGTGCAGTAAGTGGCTCCAGACTCTGCATGGCCCCTGTCAGATCTCACAGGCCAGCCATCCTGGGCCCTGGCATGCCTTCCCCACCTGTCCACTCTGTCACATCTGTGCTGGTCTACTCACATCACATCTGCATGTCGACCCGGAAATGCCATTGCTCTGGGGAGACCCTGTTCCCCCCACTTGAGATCCAGTTCCTGTTGCTGCTGGCAGAGCTGACATCTGAAACTAGCACCACCCTGTGAAGCAGATCCGCCTTTCTAGAGGCTGCCCCACTGTAGACGTGAGTGGCTAAGGCCTGCCGGCTGAGGCAGGGTGTGTGACAGTTCTGAGCTGGACCCTGATGGACTCAGGACTTGGTTTACCATGTGTTTTGGCTGCCAGAATAGTGGGGCATCTTTTGGAAAACTGAGAGAAAGTGATAGGGGCAGAAATCTGGCTTGTTAGGTTTTATTTCTGTGGCTTCAGGTGGCTAACCTTGTGGCTGTAGTCTCCTTAAATCCCTTTATATTCAACTTGATTCTATATGTTCTGTTTCTAGTCCCCTCTTGATCCTGTTGGCCATTGTGATCTGGTTCCATTGTTTTTATTAATTCAGTGTACATCTACTGTGGTTGGGACCTGAGTGAGACACTGGAGACACAGAGGTGACTAGAGCACAGTCCCTGTCATTCAGGACTCCCAGCCCAGCCTGAGACTAGACACTTCTTCATACTATCACACATACAGTTATAGGATTTTGCTCTTGGTTACTGTGTCTGGCTCTGCTGCCAACAGCTGTGCCATCACCCCTATTCTGAGCCTCTAGTGACAGTAATAATAATAAGAATAATAACAATTTTAGCTATTATTTATTGCACACTTTCTATGATTGTAAGCTTCTGGATTTTCTCATTTATCTTTCCTTAAACTCTAGGATGTAGATAATGTTATTATATTATACCCATTTTACAGATAAGGAAACTGAGAGGGAGATTATAAAGTAGAAAGTGGAAGAACCAGAACTGGAACCCAGAGTCCAGGTCCCAGCACCACACTCTCAATCAACCTGCCCCCCGCAGGTCTCATTGGTCAGAGGTTGGCATGTGGCATGATTCACCCCACGTACATCCTTTTCAGTGACCTTGGGGCAGCCCTGGGAAGCCTGGGCAAGCCTTTGCAAACCTCAGCTTTACAGCCCTGGCGCCAGAGGGCTGCAGTTGGGAGGTAGGCAGTTATCTGGAGAAAAGTATCGCCTTGACTTTCCCTGTGTGACCTCACATCTAATCAAAGTCTGTTCCTGTTTCTGCAGGATTAGTCAGCATCTCTTAACTAGCAGTCCTGGTCAGGGGAGCTCCTCAGCCATGTTCCCAGCCCATCCTCCACCCTCCCGCCCTTAGCTGCCACAGCACTTTTCCCTCCCTTTTTGCGTTGTTTTGGTGCTGGGTGGACTTTGGAGGGGGCCATTAAGGCTGGGATTACAATGCAGGTGTGGCTGACACACAAGGCTCAGAGGCTCAGTACCCAGCTAGGTCTGGGGATGGGGGCAGCAACATAATGACTCCAGCGAGAAAAATAAGAAAGGTGCACCTCAGTGAATGAAAGCAAATCACTTTGGATGATTAAAAAAAATGCAGCCCTTTCCAAAGAGGTTCTAAGAGTATATGTAGCAGTTGACACAATGAAAATATCAGGGAGAAGGTGGCATATGATTCTGTGTTTGAAAAGCCAAATGTACCTACCAGTAAAGGAGGCAAGGAGGTCCATTCGGTCCCCCCAGACTGACCGAGGAGAACCAAGGTGTTGTGGAAAGACCAGCAGCTTATCCGTCCCAAGTGGTCTAGGGTTTACCTCCCTGCTGGCTGTAGTCTGTTCCCATGGACAGAGCTGCCCAGGAGGTTCTAGCCAGCCTGGAGTCCCGCAGCCAACGCTGGGTCTTAAGGTCTATTGTTCTAGGGTGTCAGATACTCTAGAATAGGCTTCCCAATCTGGGACTCACTGGTGCTTCAAGGGACACATGAGGTCCTGAAATTGTGGATAAGACTTTGTGTGCATTTTCTGGGGAGCCGGAGAAAAACTTTTGTTACTGGATTCTTCAAAGGGTTCATGACCCCCACAAAAGTTAAGAACCTCTACATTTTCACTCCAGGGGGCTTGAGCCAATTGAACATCCAAGCCTGCTGTGGTGTAGCCTGAGCCCTTGACAGGTTCAGAACTAGCCCTGGCACTCCTAGTGGGATGACTCTGCATGTGCATCTGCCCCTCTGATCTTTGGGAGTCCCTACCATGACCCTGAGGTCAGGTTTCCCTCCCTTTACACACAGAGAATGTCACCAACGGCACAGTGGGGGCTACAGCAGAGCCGGAGCACGAGGAGGTGAGCTGGATGAATGGCTGGCTCAGCTGCCAGGCCCAGGACGAGATGCTAAATTTGGCCTTCACCGTGGGCTCCTTCCTGCTCAGTGCCATCACCCTGCCCCTGGGCATCGTCATGGACAAGTATGGTCCGAGGAAGCTCAGACTGCTGGGCAGGTCAGTGTGGGTTCCTTGGGGGGCAGGGAGTGGGCAGGTGGACCCCCCTGGCTGAGTTCCCTGCTATAGGGAATCCTGGTACCTGCTATCAGGTACACTGTAGTTCTCTAAACGCCCATCCAGAGTGAGGTTCCTGGCTCATCTGCAACTGAATCAGTAGGTACCATGATCCTCACAATGCGCCAATACTGCGTGAAAAAAGCACAGGGTCCCAGGCTGCGCTGGGAGGATCTGGAGTTGCTTGTCATTAAGAACAGTGGGTTCCAGTCTTTTTGTAGTTCACAAACGTGATGATTGGGGTTCCACACTCATGTGTGAGATGTGCCTCTCTCAAACCTTGTTATGACTTGGCACATTTACCCATCTAATGTGGGGGGAAAAAAAAATCCTGGCCCAGTGGCTCACGCCTGTAATCCCAGCACTTTGGGAGGAAGAGGCAGGAGGATTGCCTGAGTCCAGGGATTCAAGACCACCCTGGGCAACTTGGCAAGACCTCATCTCTACAATAAATCAAAAAATTAACCAGGCATGGTGGCACATGCCTGTGGTTCCAGCTATTTGGAAGGCTGAGGTGGAAGGAGCTCCTAAGCCCTGTAGATCAAGGCTGTGGTGGCAGTAGCATGCCATTGCACTCCACCCTGGCTGATAGAGTGAGACTCTGACTCAAAAAAATTTTAATTTAATTTAATTTTTTTAAAAACTGGTTTTCAAAGTTTGACCTTACACATTCACCAGAAAAACAGATCTTCAGCATATACCTCACATGAAATTATAAATGATATACACATATGCTGGGGGGGGCAAGAAAAGGTATACACCATATGCCTTTTTTTTTTTTTTTTTTTTGAGTCAAGGTCTTACTCTGTCACCCAGGCTGGAATGCAGTGGAACGATCATGGCTCACTGCAATCCTTCTGCCTCAGCCTCTTGAGTAACTGGGACTATAGACATGAACCACCATGCCTAGCTAATTTTTTTATTTCTTTTGTAGAGATGAGGTCTTGCTATGTTGCCCAGGCTGTTCTTGAACTCCTGGGCTCAAGTGATTCTTCTGCAAAATGTTGGGATTACTGCACCTGGCTGCATATGCCATTCTTTTTTTTTTTTTTTGAGTTGGAGTCTCACTCTGCCACCCAGACTGGAGTGCAGTGGCACACTCATGGCCACTGCAGCCTTGACCTGCTGAGCTCAGAGATCCTTCCACCTCAGCCTTCCAAGTAACTGGAACTATAGGCGTGTATCACCATGCTCGGCTAATTTTTTTGATTTATTGTAGAGATGAGGTCTCACCATATTGCCCAGGCTGGTCTCGAACCCCTGGACTCAGGCAATCCTCTTGCCTTAGCCTCCCAAAGTGCTGGAATTGCAGGCTTGAGCCACCGCACCCGGCTGCATATGCCATTCTTAATGTTCCATGTGCTTTATTAACTTTATGATATATACACAAAAATATCAATGAAAATGGATGAAATTAAAAATTATAACATGGAAGTCCTAATATATTGGCACCCTTGTGCATCATCTCATGCACCCCCGGGTGTATGTCCCTGGTCTGTGAAGCTGCAGTCTGGCTGACTCAGGGCCAGCTCCCTAAGCAGCTGACCCTCCCAGGCCAGGGGTGAGCCCAGTTCCCATTGGTAATGATCACCTTGCAGGGCAGTGATTTGCCATGAGTGAGACTGTGACTCTGAAGGGGATGGGTGAGAATCAGTTGCATTTGCTTTTCTTCCGAACTGAAGAGGCCTTGGTTCCTAGGATTTGAGAATAGCCACTCATCTCACCCTTGCTCCATGTGGTTCTATCCATCCCATAAGCGGGCACAGGAAGCTGAGGAATGTGTGGTGTGCCCTCTGTCACTTCAGAGCCCTTGCCCTCTCGGTCTGAGGCTGGGAGGGGGCATTACAGTGTGGTGTTTACAAGGTCTGGCTTTGGAGCTTGAATTCCAGCTTAACTACTTACTGGGTAGGAGACCTTGGAGAAGTTAGCTTTAGTTTTAGGTTTTGTATGAAATTGACTTTTCTACCAGTAAACTGGGGTCAATTATTCTCCTTAGAATTATTTTTGAGTTGGGGTCTCACTCTGTTGCCCAGGCTGGAGTGCTTTGACCTGCTGGGCTCAGGCAATCCTTCTGTCTCAGTCTTCCAGGTGGCTGGAACTACAGGCGTGAACCACCACGCCCGGCTAATTTTTTGATTTATTGTAGAAATGAGGTCTTGCCAAGTTGCCCAGGCTGATCTTGGACCCCTGGGCTCAGGCGATCCTGTTGCCTCGGCCTCCCAAAGTGCTGGGATTATAGGCATGAGCCACTGTGCCCTACCAGAATTATTAAATAAAATAATGCATGTAAATGTTCTGGAAGCATCTGACCCATAGTAGATGCCCCAAAATGATGATAATGTTAACAATAATAGTCAAAATGTAATAATGATAAATAATGTACTATTTCTGCTTGATTTTAGTGCCTGCTTTGCTGTCTCCTGCTTGCTGATTGCATATGGAGCGAGTAACCCAAACTGTGAGTATGCCTTTCACCCATTTGTTGGGGACTGGGGAGCGATTGCTCAGAGGCCCTCCCAGGCCCACCTGCTCTTAGATGCTGGTCTGGGCCTATTGTTCACTGCTCAAGTTAGAGAAGATACCTGTTGGGCCTTTACTCAGTTACTTATATCAGATAGCTGAATCAGAGAGCAGAAAGCAACCTCCACAGACAGAAGTCTGAGAGGAGCTCCCAGGCTGTGCAAAAGTCCCATCTTAACCCTACATCAAGCTAGTCTGATGGCCTCATCGATGCTAACCTGAGAGAAAAGGTCTAAGAACCAGGCCAGCTAAAGGGGCGTGCATGGTCCTCGGAGCATGCAGGGGTCGTGATCTGGATCCTCTCGAGTCAGCACAAGCCAACACTTGAAGGATGGCTTAGAAGCCATTTGGTCCTCAGCCCTGTTCAGATGGAGCTGTTGCTTCAAGGACTTTTAGAACAAACACCAAAATGGGTGGAGATTCACTAAAATCTTAGCCAGGCTCATCTGCTCATATACTGATTTTTGGGAAGCTATAATTTTGGTTTCAGAGAAGCAGCTTTTTTTTTTTTTTTGAGTCGGAGTCTTACTCTGTCGCCCAGGCTGGAGTGCAGTGGGATACTGAAAGCCACCGCAGCCTCGACCTGCTGAACTCAGGTGATCCTTCCACCTCAGCCTTCCAAGTAGCTGGAACCACAGGTGTGCACTACCACACCTGGCTAATTTTTTGATTTGTTGTAGAGATGAGGTTTCACCAAGTTTCCCAGGCTGGTCTTGAATCCCTGAGCTCAGGCAGTCCTCTTGCCTCTGCCTTCAAAGTGCTGGAATTACAGGCATGAGCCACCTCGCCTGGCTGCGAAGCCGTTTCTTTAGGTCCCTTGCCTGCTGCTAAGTTAGTGGAGAAATGAGAACAGGTATGCAACATTTGCAGGAGCCCGAGCTCTGTGAAATAGCAAGAGGAGAAGGGTGAAGAAGAGACTGGGTTAGCTTCTCAGGAGCCAGTCACTCACCCCTGATGACTTGCCCTTCATTCAGCCTGTATTTATTGGGAGTCTGCACCATGCAGGACAGGTCCCAGCCTCCCTGAAGGTCAACTGTGGTTCCCACCTTAAGAGCTTTCCATTTCCCTACAGCCCTCTCGGTGCTCATCTTCATCTCCCTGGCTCTGAATGGCTTTGGTGGGATGTGCATGACCTTCACTTCATTAACCGTAAGTGTTGATTTTTTTTTGTTAAGAAGATCTGTAGTTCAGTTGTCTGCTTGTGAACTTGAGGCAGCTTCTGTTTGTTTCCATTTCCTTGCCTTCTTTCTATTTGGCTGCATATGCCTGGATGCTCCAAACAGCAGAAAGGCTGTTGGTGAAGTGGCCTGGCCTTCTAAGCTCGGAGGTCCTGCAAGAAGCAGGTCACAGCTCTTAGAGTGACCCATAGCCCACTTTCTGACTGGACTTTGGCACTAATGAAGCAGCTCACTAGCCTTGTGGACAAGAAAGTCAGGAGTAGGAAGACAAAAAGCTGCCACCCACTCTTTTCTTGATTTCTATGGCAGCCATCACCAGGATCTCCAGAAGCTTTGGCTAACAGTGCAGCCTAAAAACAAATCTCCTTTGGAATTGCCTCAGCCCCAACCTCTGCCTTTGTTCAGAACCAAATAGAAAGCTCAGGGGAGCACCTGTGCTTCCTCTTGTCTTGGTTTCCTAAGAGCCAGGGCACGGCAGCCCTTCTGGGGAGGGAGATGTTTCCTCAGGACACTGAGAACCCTTTTGTGGGAAGTGCTAGGATATCTACAAAATTGCTTATTTTTGAGGTGAGGGAGGCTGAAGAATGGTGCAAATTGAAAGAAAGAAAGAAAAAGAAAGTCAAAGAAGGAACTGAAAAGTCTTCCCCAGAGGGAGGAATGACGCTCTCTGCAGGTCCACCTGGTCAGGCAAAGGTGCCATTCAGAGCTGGCCATTGGGAAGATAGTAAGAATAGCCTCTTCAGAGAGACCTCTGTCCTTGGTTTTTTGTGTGTTGTTTTTTTTTACTTGCACACGCATGTTTATTGCAGCATTATTGA
>CAUYQG010244406.1:0-12487 GCA_963574415.1 Tarsius wallacei
TTGGAGTCTCACTCTGTTGCCCAGACTGGAGTGCAGTGGCCGCTTCTGGCCACTGCAGCTTCCGTCTTCCTAGTAGCCAGAAATACAGGCACGCTACCACACCTGGCTGATTTTTTGATTTATTGTAGAGATGAGGTCTCACCAAGTTGCCCAGGCGGGTCTCGAATCCGTGGGCTCAGGCAATCCACTCACCTCAGCCTCCCAAGGTGCAGGATTACAGGCTGAACCACCAAGCCTGGCTCACCTCACCCCTCCAAGTAACTGGAACTACAGGCATGCACCACCACACCCAGCTAATTATTTGAGACGAGGACTCACCAAGTTGCCCAGGCTGTCCTGAATTCCTGGGCTCAAGCAATCCTCTTAACAGCTGATTTATATTCACTTTACTGGGCTAACAGTGAAAACAGGAGATTTTATAAGTCTAGAGATTCTTTTCAGTTTTGTTTTATTTTTGAATTTTTTGACATTCCAACAAAGTGAGCAAACACAAAACAGTGCTTGATGTGTAACAAATTGTTCTTTAAAATGCAATACATATTGCTCTTAGAGTGAGTTTGTGTCTCTGTGTAAGAGACAACATTTTCAGAATGAAGAAACTGCATTGTTGTGGATTCCACATAAATAACCCATTAACATATTTTGTATATTTGTGTATTATATACAGTATTCTTACAATAATGCAAGTCAATTAAATCAAAAGGAAAAAATGAATACTGCGTGTTCTCACATGTAAGTGAGAGCCAAACACTGGGTATACACAGACATAAAAATGAGAATGGTAGATTCTAGAAACTGGTGAAGTGGGAGGAAATCGTTTTTTGTTTAAAAACTGCCTGTTGGGCACTGTCTGCAGTTTTTTGGTGATGTTTTAACAGAGGCTTAAACTTGACCATCACACAATATATCCATGTAATGAGCCTGCACAGGTACACCCTGGGTTGAAAAGGAAAAGAGAAAACCATAAAGGAGAAAAAGTATCTTTACTATTCATTAAATGAAAGCAGGTCATCTTAAAATTCTTCACCCTTGCCATCTTCACCATAAGAATCTGAGGATGAGGTGGAAGAAGAGGATCTGGTCTCACTGCCTCAAGTGGCAGGGGTGGAAAAAGTGCAGAAGATGGAGAAAAGGCAAGAGAGGTGGGAAACTTGGTGTAGCATGACAGAAACAAAACTTAGTTTCTGACAGTTTTACATTTTCATTTCTCTAAAAATGTGGCTGCATACTACCAAAAATAGTGATATTAGCATCACATGGTGTGTGGAACAGAATCTCATAGTGCTTTCACCATTGGTTTTAGTTTGAATACATTGTTTGTAATGGTTCCCTGTTACAAACAAGTCAAAAGTAATGTCTAATCTCAGAACCCTTCTGAGCAGCAATGCCAACGTGTTTACTGGCATTGCTGCTCCTTTTTTTTTCCCCCTTTGGAGTTAGAAGTCTCCCTCTATTCCCCAGGTTTGATTGCAGTGGCACGCTCATAGTGGTCCAGCCTCGGTGTCATGGAATTAGGCCATGTTGCCCCCTTAACCTCCTAAGTAGCTGATGCCACAAAAGTGTGCCACCATGTCCAACCAATTATTGAATTCATTTTAAGATCTCAGGCAGTCTGCTCTACTCTGCCTCCCAAACTGCTGGAATTACAGGCATGAGCCACAATGTCCAGCCTCTTCTGATTCCTTTCCAGTCACCCGGGACTGAGTTGGAAGCACTTGTCCCATCAAGTCATTTGCTGCTAATTCCTCTGGTGTGGCCTCTGGAATGTCTGCAAGATTTATATCTTGATACCCTTACCTCCCCACCTTTTTGCCATATATGTGGTGATTCTTAATAATTTCCTTAATTTGCTGTGGAGCGACCAAGTGCTCTTATAGAAATATTAGCATCACATGGTGTGTGGAACAGAATCTCATAGTGCTTGCATTCACCACAGAGCAGCAGGATATGGCCATAAAATTATTGATTGATACACTGTGCTATCTAATTGCATGCCCTTATGAGTTAATACTTTGTCTTTACATTTACACTTTTCACAACTGCTAATGCTGCCATGTATAACATATAAATGCATACACTTTGTTTACATTTCTATGATAGATTTGTATATATTTTATGGTTGTAAATGTCAAAATACACTAGAATATGCTTCTATCTGATGTGCCCATGACACATTAATTTGATAAAATATAATCCTGATCTATGTGGTTTGTTTACAAGATTGTTTTAAATGATCACAAATTGTCAAAAACAAAAACTGCCAGTGTATTTGTTCAAAAAGAGTGGACTTTTGCAGGTCACACCCATGTTATTCATGGTCTAAAGTACAGTGAGAAAAATAAATGTGAAAGTAACAAGACAGTATAAGCTTGACTAGTCATATTTGGAAAACAGCCAAATAAAACATGTTGAGAAATATAATGGATCAGCAACATAAAATGTTTGGAATGAATATTAAATGTGATTGAGCAGCAATTTTTTTTTCTTCTTCCTTGAGTTGGAGTCTCACTTTGTTCCCCAGGCTAGAATAAAGTGGCACACTTTCGGTCACCACAGCCTCTACCTGCTAGGCTCAATGACACTTCTACCTCAGCCTTCCAAGTAGCTGCAACTATAGACACATTCCACCATATACAGCTAATATAATTTATTGTTGAGATAAGTTCTCACCAAGTTGTCCAGGATGGTCTCTAACCCATTGGCTCAGGCAATCTTCTCATGTCAGTCTCCCAATGTCCTGGGATTATAGGCATTGAAATATGAAGTATCTAATCTGAAAAAACTATAATTACCTGTAATAGCTTCATTCACATAAGGAACTCCATTTTGTAACAGATCTTCCATATTAATCTACGAATAAACCACTTATGTATCCTTCCCATAATCATCCCACACACCTGCATTCCTGTACGTTTTGGTGGTTGGAAACTCCCTAGTTGGGAAATTCTGTAACCATCCATACCCCTTACTAATCAAATGTATTGCTAAGAAATATCAATCAAACTGTACAGCTTATGTAATGTTTACCTTTAAAAACTCACTGAGTAGTGAGCAGTTTGGGGCCATGAGTACTTTGTACACTTGTCTGCTCTCAGTTACCAGCATCAATAAAGGACTCACAATTCTACCTTCTCTGCGTGTTGGAGTCATTTCTCACAATCCAACTATAACATTTGAAGGCCCCAGTAAGAAAGTTGCCAACCTCAGGAGGCTACCTAGCTCCAGCTCTCCCTGGTTCAGTGAAGGAGTTACAAGGGAGGTGCCCCCTGAGTCATTCCAGGGCTCCATAACATCTCATCTGGCTCAGAGGGAGGAGAGACCCACCTCAAAATTTTCTGAGTCCATCTGCATTCTCCTAGGTGGTAAGAATCTGTTTATATGTGGCCACAACTCTTAATGAGGATGGAGCTTGAGAAGGCCACTTCTTAGACTCTGTTCATTGACCCAAGATGTTGGTTTGCCGAAGTCCTGCTCCCGCCGAGTCTGGGGTTACCTGAAGGAGAGAGGGAGTAGGCGAAAGAATGAAATTGTGACAAAAATATACTTGGACACTTGCTTCCAGGACAGAATGCCAATTTAATGTTAGTTAACAGAAAGCTTTTATACTATTCGTAAAGGGGCAAGACAAAGAAAATTTCTTCAAGTGCATTATCCTTTAGAATTTACTACCATGTAGTGGTCTTAGAAGCAACAAACAAGCCAAGAACACTATCTACTTTCAGTCAATGAGTCCAAAGTCCCAAATTACAGTCCTTGAAATGTTTCAAGAATGTGTCCATGTATCAGAATTTTCTATGGGGCTTCTATGACCTTCAAAGCTTTGTAATCGCCTTTCTTGTCTAGGTGTCTTCGTTACTTTTCTCTTATCGTGCAGTGTATATTCCTAAAGAAAATTCAAAAGAAGCTTTTAATAATGTTTCCCAGGCCCCCAAGCTGGCTTTCTGTATTTAGTTAATTTATCATAAAAGTATCAAATTAGTATATTATGAATTCAGTGAAAACCTATTTTATATGCATTAACTTGAAATTTTAACTGTTAAGTAAAAACCTTAACGATTAATCTTTATCCTAAATCTGTGAAAACAGTGTTATAAATCACCTACATAACTCCTAGATAAGTGTTAGAACTTATAGTGAATTCATAATGAACTTACCATAAACTTGTGGTTCTAAAAAACCTTATGTCTAAACACTAAACTACATAATTCTAAATCAAATAAGGAGTGAATATATTTATATCATTTTTTACTCATGCACTATCTAGTAACTTATAACCAAGTGAAAGAAAGCATTCTTGATGTGCCTCAGAGTTTAACCATTGCATATGTTAGAAAAGCCCAAATGGCATGGTGGGAAATAGAAAAATGAACCATGACATTCCCAGGTTAGCTGTGAGTACTTCACATAAATGTGTTGTTCTCTTCATGCTCCATTGCACAGAATTCTTCAGCCATATTGACAGCAAAGACGGAAGACAGAAGGGCCTCAGCTGCCTGGACTCGCTTTGCAGCCGGGGGCCCTCAGCGCACCTGCTCTTTGTCAATCAGGGGGGCCTCCAATGCTGACTCCCAACATTGGTAGAACAGTGTCTCGGTTTAGGGTCTGGTTTCGGTTTGCAGTGTCGGTTTAGTTACTGGTTTCTTTTGGGGCACCTGCTTTGACTTCTGATTACTTATGACATTGGCTCCTTTCCGTTCTTTGCATCCTTGCTGTGCTCTTTGCTAAAGGGCCTGCTTCTGCTACACCTCAAGGTTGACATTTAGGCTATAAACTTTTATTAGCCTTTGCTTATCTTGTTGTATTGGAGGTCTGCTTGTCATCAGGTGCCCCCTGTGATTTACTTGTTTTTAACAATATGGGATCTAAGGCCTCCAAGCCTACAAGTCCCCTGAATTGTATGTTATGAAACTTCTCTGTCAGGTTCACAGAAAATTATGGAGTATATCTCTCAGGACAAGTTCCGAACCTTCTGCAAAATCAATTGGTAATGTTGGATGGCCCTCTACAGGGTCTTTAGATGTTCATATTTCTTGGGTTAAATTTGTTGTGTTTGTTCTGTTTATGGCCATAATTCTGTCTTCTGGTTTCAGAGTCCTGATTTTACCTTTTTTAGTTTTCTCTAAGTTTGCTTAGAGCCAGTAAGGCCTGTTTTATTAGAAAAAAAGTAACATGACCATTGCTGGGGTTCTCCAATTATAAATCTAGCCATACCTGATCACATGTCTGGAGCAAAGGAAAAAGTCCTGGGATGTGAGGAGACTCAGCATGTTAGCCAAAACTCCAGGTAGGTTAGTTTGAATGAAGCAGATGATATAGGTCCAGGAAGCAGAACTTGAAATGTGGTTTGGGAAGGTGGTCTGTTTCAATGGAAATGGTTTCTGAGAATCCTGGGATTATTTCTCTCTTGTTCCACAAAGGAACATCAATTTCTCCATGTTTTGAGAACATATTATACAAAATTCTAGAAAATTAATCACCAAATGCTATTTCCCAATAGAACCTTTAGAATATTTATATAGAATTTTAAATTTATTTATGTATTTATTTATTTTTTTAAGTTGGAATCTCACTTGGTGGCCCAGGCAACCCCAGCATCAACCTGCTGAGCTCAGATGATTCTTCCCTCTCAGGCTTCCACAAGTAGCCAGAACTACAGGTACTTGCTACCACATCCAGATAATTTGTTTATTTATTATAGAGATGAGGTCTTGCCAAGCTGCCCAGGCTGTTCTGCAACCCATGGACTCAGGCAAACCACTCACCTTGGCCTCCCAAATTGCCGGGATTACAGGCTTGAGCCACTGTGCCCCATCTTAAATTTGAGTTCTTAGCTCAGTACTAGTGAGTCAAAAACTTATGGTAGCAATTGGATTGAGGTGTGAGCAACGATATTCTCTGTGACTAAATTTCTGGAATTACCACTAATATAGATAGAAGGACTCATGCCAATTCAAAATAGGGAATGCTTCATGTGAAAATGAAACATCTTTAATATATTCTTTTCTATGTTAACAAATCACCAACTTTTCTTTGATAGGAGGAATCTGAAACTCAGTTGCACAAAGCAGAATTTTCCAGGAAACATTCTACGAAGATAGAATATGAAATTTTTAGTTGGAAATATGGATTGTGTTTTAAGACAATCCTCATCTAGAAAAACCAAGTTTCTGTGGTTCTCTAACATCACGTTCTGGTACAATATCCATTGAGTGGGGTCCAGGAATTCCCACTCCTCTGGAGAGAATTCTATGGCCACATCCTTGAATGTCAACAGCTTCTGAAAACAACAACAATAACAACAACACATATTTATCGTGACCATGCCTCTAGGTAAAGCAAGCATGAAGAGAGCAGTGTCCAGCTTGAAATATCTATATATAAAACAATAACAGACTGTAATAGCTTGCTTGATGGCCAGGCTTGGTGGCTCAGCCTATAATCCCAGCACTTTAGGAGGCCAAGGCAAGAGGATTGCCTGAACCCGTGGTTTTGAGACACACCCGGGCAACTTGGTAAGACCTCATCTCTACAATAAATCACAAATTAGTTGGGCATGGTAACGTGCACCTGTAGTTCTGGCTACTTGAATGGCTGAGGCAGAAGGATCACAGGAGCCCAGCAGGTCGAGGCTGCAGTGGCCAGGAGCATGCCACTTCCCTCCAGCCTGGATGTCAGAGTGAGATTTCAATGCAAGAAAACATAGCTTGTTTGACTTAAGTAACTCCATTTTGTAACAGATCCTCCATGTTAACCTAAAAATAACCCCCTTATGTAACCTCCCTGCATTCACAACTACCCACCCACATTCCTATCCCCTCAGTGCTTGGAAACGCCCTAGTTGTACAAATTCTGTAACATCCGTACGTCATAATAATCATATATATTGCCAAGCAATATTAATCAAACTGTGCAACTTACATAATTTCTGCCTTTATATACCCCTACTCACTCTGTTGTGGGCCGAGAGTTCTTTGGACACTAGTCTGCTCTTGGTCACCAGCATCAATAAAAGACTCATAATTTGACCCTCTCTGCCTGTTGGCATCGTCTCGCAATCTGTCTATAACATTTGGAAGCCCCAGCGAGATGAATTGCCAACCTTGGGAAGCAGCCTCACTCCAGCTATCCCTGGCTCAGTGGGAAATGTGTAGGGGAGGAACCCCCTGGGATGTTCCAGGGCCCCATAATTTTTCATCTGACTCAGAGGGAGTTGGAATGACTACTGGCTTCCCATTACCTCAAAATTCCTGAGTACATCTATATTCTCCTGGGAGGTAAGAATCTGTTTAATCTGTATGTGACCACAACTCTGTTAAAAAGGACAGAACCTGATGAGGTCGCTCCTTAGACTCTGTTCGTTAACCCAAGATGTTGGTAGAACAGTGTCTCAGTTTAGTATCTGGTTTCTGTTTGCAGTGTCTCAGTTTAGCAGCTGGTTTCTATTTGGGTACATGCTTTGACTTCTGATTGCTTATAACATTGGTCCCTTTCTGTTCTTTGTGTCCTTGCTGTGCTCTATGCCACGGGGTTTTCTTCTGCTACACCTTGAGACTGACATTTAGGCTATAAACTTTTATTAGCCTTTGCTTATCTCTTTGTAATTGGAGGTCTGCTTTTCATCAGGTGCCTCTTGTGATTTACTTGTTTTTTGTTTTTGTTTTTGTTTTTGAGTTGGAGTCTCACTCTGTCACCCAGACTAGAGTGCAGTGGCCACTCCTGGCCACTGCAGCCTTGACCTGCTGAGCTCTGGCGATCCTTCTGCCTCAGTCTCCCAAGTAGCTGGTACTACAGGCACGCGCTACCATGCCCGGCTAATTTTTTTGATTTATTGTAGAGATGAGGTCTCGCCAAGTTGCCCAGGTGGGTCTCAAACCCACAGCCCCAGGCAATCCACTCACCTCAGCCTCCCAAAGCACAGGATTACAGGCTGAGTCACTGAGCTCAGCTACTTGTTTTTAACAATGGGAGGTATAAGGCCTCCAAGCCTACAAATTCCCTGGACTGTATGTTAAGGAACTACTCTGTCAGTTTTACAGGGAATTATGGAGTACGTTTCTCAAAGGGCAAGCTCCGAACCCTCTGTGAAGTTGATTGGTAATGTTGGATGGCCCTTTACAGGGTCTCTGGAAGTTCATGTTACTCGGGTTGAATTTGTTTTGTTTGTTCTGTTTATGGCCATAATTCTGTTTTCTGGTTTCAGAGCTCTGATTTTGATTTTTTTTAGTTTTTCTAAGTTTGTTTTTGGCTTTTTTTCTCCCTTTTCCTTTGGTATTGCTTATACAGTTCAACCAGTTCTAACTAAGAATATAAACAGCATTTAAACCTGCAACAGCTTTTTGTTTGTTGTTTTTTGAGTTAGAGTCTCACTCTGTCACCCAGACTGGAGTGCAGTGGCCACTCCTGGCCACTGCAACCTTGACCTGCTGGGCTCCAGAGATCCTTCCACCTCAGCCTTCCAAGTAGCTGGAACTACAGGCATGCGCAACCACACCCGGCTAATTTTTTTGATTTATTGTAGAGATGAGGTCTCACCAAGTTGCCCAGGTGGGTCTTGAACCCACAGGCTCAGGCAATCCACTCACCTCAGCCTCCCAAAGTGCAGGATTACAGGTTGAGCCACCAAGCCCAGCTTCTCAACAGCTCTTGAATTTATCCCGAACACTTCCAAAACTGGCATGCCAACTCCCTAATCTTTTTCCTATGTTAACTAATATGCACCATCTGCTTATTGCCACTATGCCCCAGTTGGCCTCAGATTGCTGGCTCTGCTTAAAACCAAAACCTCCATATTATGTGGTCCTAAAAGTTGAAACTCCTATCATCAGCAATGCAGGCAAAATTAAATGATCTCCAGAAATTGTTTGCATTACTCTAGGTGATGTAACTGGTAAAGCCTCCTGCCTTTAACTCCAGGTTTTAATCTAACAACTTCTCCATTCGCTGATATTTATAACTTATCCCTCACCCTAACCATGGCAGAATCCATGGCCTATGTGGCCCCTGCCAACACCTGGTTAGCTAGTTCTACAGGACTTATAAAATGTGCTACTACCAAAAGATTAATCAGTCTACTTTATATATTATTGTTCACATGCTACCACAGGTTTATGCTTATAGCGGTCCCAAAGGAGCTCTTCTACTAAATCCCCCTGGTCTTCCAATTGTGTATTAAAACACACTGTTAGTATCCCTTGTTAGTATCAGCCTTAGTCAGACTAAGTGTAGCAGGAATAGCTGAAACTGGCACTGCTGCTCTGGTTCATGGAGAACTGGGTCTATCTAACCTTGCCCAAGAAATTGATGCTGATCTAGGTAACCTACAGTTTGCCATGGGCCAACTCCATGAACAGGTAAAATCCCTGGCTAAAGTTGTCCTCCAAAATCATAAAGGCCTAGACTTGCTTTTTCTATCCCAAGGGGGACTCTGTGTAGCCCTTGAAGAAGCTTGTTGCTTCTAGGCCAACAAATCAAAAGTTATTAAAAAACCCTCCAAAGAGTCTGAAAAAATTTGGACAAATGACAAAATATAAAATAAAATAAATCCTGGTTCCAATCCTTGTTTCATTGAAACCCATGGCTAACAACTCTTGTTACTGGTCTAGTTGGACACCTTGCACTACCCCCTCAGTTTGCTCAGAGGGCCCTGCATAATAAATTAAGTTATTCATCTTGTCAAACAATGAATCAGTATTTATATAAGATCCCAATATAATAATAATACACTTATGATGGATGAGTCAATGTATTGAATCATAAACAACTAAAAGAGGGGAATGAAATATCTATCTGCAAAACCTATAACATCCTGTAATTACTTGCTTGACATAAGTAACTCCATTTTGTAATAGATCCTCCATGTTAACCTAAAAATAACCCCCTTATGTAACCTTCCCATAATCACACCACACACCCACATTCCTATCCCCTCAGTGCTTGTAAACTTCCTAGTTGCACAAATTCTGTAATCATCCACACCCCTTAATAATTGAATGTAATTCCAAGAAATATTAATAAAACATATGATAAGCTGATATGACTACTAGAATTATACAATAAGGTAATTTGTAACAGAAATATTCTCTTATGCATTAAGTCTGAGAAAAAAGGATGAAATAAACTACCCTCAGCCAGTGTAGACACTCTTTTTTTTTTGTGAATTATACAGCATAAGTTTGGACACTAACACAGGCATTTACATTTTTTAGTGCTATGTTTCCATCACACAAAATAAGTTGCATATACCGCTCAGATGGAAAACTAGTGAGTTGGAAGGTCCTCATCAAGTTTCAATATATACAACAATGAACTGAATATCTTGTTAAAATGCAAATTTTCATTTAGAAGACATGGATTTAGCCTGAGGTTCTGCACTTTTTTTCAGTTGGTGGGTCTCATTCTTACCCATGCTAGGGTGCTCAGACAGATTGGTATCAGGTGTCAAGTCACACAGGGGCAACACAATACCCTCACTGAGATATTTTGGCAAAAGATATAGTTATTTATTATTATTATTGTTATTATTTGAGTTGGAATTTCACTCTTATTGCCCAGGCTGGAGTGCAGTGACAAAGGGAGACTCCAACCCCCAAAAAGGGGGGGAGGTATGTTTCCATTCTTCACTGGGATCTGAGGATCTACTCCAGCCCCAATGGGGTTCTCGGGTACTGTACCTTCCCAGGATCCTCAGCCACAAGGGAACATTCTTAATACTGTAGGTCATACATTCATGGTAAGAACAGTTCATGGCAACTAAGCAGTATGGATGAAGAGAACAGAGGAGGCAATATAGGGAGAAGTGTATGGCAGGCTCACTGAATATCACATGAAGAAAAAAATAGTTGAAACAAATTCATTAGGCAGAGCCATCACAAGGACAACAGAAAGGTTTGCAAGGTTCGAAAACATGACATTCCTTTTGACCTGGGACACATTGACCTGAGAAGCAGCCATTTTTTCCTGTTCCTCCTACTTCACTGATAACGTTCCAGGTGAGATCATCTAATCAAGTTACACCTACATGCTGAAAATATGCCTTTATTTATTTCAAAATTATATTGAATGTATTTTTTTTTTTGGTCAGAGTCTTGCCACCTGCTTGGGAGCCACATCACTTGCTCTCCTGTGTGCCTCAGGTTCTCTTTGATGTGTGGATTCTTCCACCATTTCCCTGAGGTGGATTTACCTTGTCCTTTGGAATAATTCTCCTTCCTTCACAATGGCAAGATCATCAAGGACAGAAATCATTTCTGCCTTTTCCCCTCAAGAACGGTGATGTGTCTAAAAATGCACTGAAGCCAGTCTCTGAACTAAAACAGATTTCTTGAAAATTACTTAAAAAAATGAAAAACAAAAAACAAAAAAAAACCTTAGACTTAACCAACCACAAATGGGACAGTCAACTGTCAAGTCTGAAATAACTCAATTTTAGATGGAGGGAGAAACTCTGGCTTTTTTGTCTGCTTGCACGTAGCTAAAATAATTTTGAAATTCTGAAAAGATGAGACAGACACAAGAATTCAGCACTTCATACTAACTCTGGAAAAGTGGGAGTATGTGCGCTAACTCTGTTTTGTTAAATAAAGGAGCAAAGAGACAGTGAACCAAGGAGAAAGAGAATTCATCACTTTCCAGGACTTCTCTCATCGTCGAAATGTCTGCAAGTCTAAGTCACCTCTTGATCTCGGCCCCTCTCTGCCCCCCAGTCTGGATAAAAATTTTAAAAAGCACACACGATCCGGGAGGGATCTTTAGGACGCCAACCCCTCGTGCCCTCGATTTTAACTACAAAATAAAGTCACAGTCCCTGCTCCAACTCCTTGTCTCGACAGAACCGGGTTTGAATCTGGTGACACAAAATGCCAATGACCCTGATGACAGACCCTGGAGATTTCCACCTAGATAATCCAGATAAGGCGACTGCGGGGCTGTCACCCACCAGCACATGCCCATGGCTGGGAGCTGACAGGAAGGTCGGTTCCGCCACAACTGGGCCATCCCGGTCAATCCCCCTCCCCTTTTCGCACTTGTTCCCCTACTCACCATCTCCCGGATTCCGGGTGTCCCGGCTTCCACCACACGGACTCCCAGAAACGGCAGGTCACAAGGCGACAAAGGCTGAAGCGAAGATACATGACACGCGTGGGTCTCAATGAACAGGATAAAGGTGAGAGAGAGATCCACAGGAGATGAAGGCCTAGTCAGAACCCGGAAGCCACCCCCTCATTTCCGACTCCTATCTGATTGGCCAGTTCAGACTTCAGCGTCCGTTGATTGGATAAGGCTCCAATCCCCATCCCTCTGTTCTTGAGTGACAGGAGATGAGATCCCACCCAGCTGCATGAGGCAAGAAAAGGTTGAGATTTTTCCCAGCACTGAAACGTGACGGGGAGGTGTAGGGTTGTGGCTCTTCACAGGGCATGTTGGGAATTCTGACATCTAAATTTCTCCTGGTCGGCGGGTCACAGAGCTGCATGAGCACAATCCCAGC
>CAUYQG010244409.1:0-10071 GCA_963574415.1 Tarsius wallacei
TTTTGAGAAGGAGTCTCACTCTGTTGCCCAGACTGGAGGGCAGTGGCCGCTCCCGGCCACCGCAGTCTCGACCTGCTGGGCTCCAGCGATCCTTCCGCCTCAGCCTTCCAAGTAGCTGGAACTACAGGCGCGCGCTACCATGCCCGGCTAATTTTTTTATTTGATTTATTGTAGAGATGAGGTCTTGCCAAGTTGCCCAGGCGGGTCTCGAACCCCGGGCTCAGGCAATTCACTCACCTCGGCCTCCCAAAGCGTGGGATTACAGGCTGAGCCACCGAGCCTGGCCTACTTCATCATTAAAAATATTAAATATTTTAAAGCTTCCATAATAATAGTCTTGTAATGGTACAATGGTACACTCAGTAAGCTCATTAAAAATATTTCATTATTCTAAAAAATCAAAAAAGTGATCTTTCAGAGTATGTAAAAAGAATGACTATACTTTGTATTGTCTATTAAAAGTACAATTGGAGCCGGGCTCAGTGGCTCAGCCTGTAATACTGTGCTTTGGGAGGCTGAGGTGAGTGGCTTGCCTGAGCCCGTGGGTTCGAGACCCGCCTGGGCAACTTGGCGAGACCTCATCTCTACAATAAATCAAAAAATCAGCCAGGCATGGTAGCGCGTGCCTGTAATTTTGGCTACTTGGAAGGCTGAGGCAGAAGGATCGCCGGAGCACAGTGGGTCAAGCCTGCAGTGGCCGGAAGTGGCCACTGCACACCAAACTGGGTGCAGAGTGTGACTCCAATGCAAAAAAAAAAAAAAAAAAAAAAGTACAATTGGAAACCTCACACTCTTTGTCTAATATTTGGTAAAAAAATAAATTTCCTTACCCGTTTCATTTTTACAATGCTTCCATAAGCTTTCAAAGGTTCAACAACTTTGGTTTCAAGTCTTTCAACCTATGACAAATTAGTATAAAATATAACTGAAACGAAACATACAGACATATAAAAATTTAAATCCGAAATAAAATCTGTGCATTTAAACCAAACATAATTACTAGAGATTAATGTTTTTAAAACTTTAAATTAAAATGGCACTGTTTATCCTATTTTTAAACTGTAAGTAAAAGGGTAATCACACAAATTAGAATCAGAATCTCAAACACATGAAAAACAGCTCAGGTGTACACTAACAGAAAAAGCAGAAAAGCACCTGATATGCAATAAGACAAGAAACTGTCTCAGGCCTCTGAGGAGCTCATTCCTGCCATAGCATCATCTGAGTATTACCTCTATGCATTAAGGTAGTAGTTTCTGGGTAAGTTTTAAGATATCTCAAATTTTAACACAGCTACTATTATCAGTATGTTTCGCACACTTTACATATACAGGGTGCTGAAAAATGTATATACATTTTAAGAAAGAAAAAACAATTAAAATTGTAGTACTCAGTATATACCAATAACAGAAGGTGAATACAAGTCACCTTTGACTTCTGCAATTAAACATTGCTACAGTAATACAACTTTACTTTGAAAAGCAATACATAGATAACCTCTCTTAAAATGTATATACATGTTTTTGGCATCCTTGGTTATTATCTCTGAGTCATAATAGTGCACCTTTCCAGAAAAGAAAATTGAAGCTGTTTGATACAGGGCAGTGGATATATTTATTAATAAAACAACACAACTTTCAAAAGCAAATATGCTTAGGGATCACTGTATTAGCTGCATGTTTGTCCTGAGAAACCACTGGTGAACTGTCAAAGCCTAGAGAATAAAACACATGGTCTCAGTGTTGCTGAGCAGTCACACTGTATGACTGATTGCTTTAGTTGGAATTAAACAACTTTTCTTACACATTACAGATTGTTAGTCACATTCTGGGTCATTACTTCTTTCATTGATAGCACTACTGGAAGACACAGAAGAGAGGTTTTTCTTAAAAGCAAGTATATCGATATAGCATAAGAAAAATGACTTGGACATTAAACTTTTCTCTCAGGATAGGTAATGTAAGTGACATGTACTTAATTGCTTAAAATGAAGATGTATTTTTTTATAGCAGGAAAAAGCCTTTTGTATGATACTGTTTATATAATTAGTACATTTCATATTAATTTTTCTTTAGTTTCTGTAAACAAAATGTATATGTTTCACTTAGATTTTAGAAAAATGAAAGAATCAAGTTCTCATCAAGCATTTAAGTATTATGAATCCTGAAATCATGAATATGCAGGAGAGTTTAGCCTATACCATTTCTATTAATCCATACACTGATGATTCAGTGTAAGGAAGACCCACATCTTTTTCTGTTCTCCTTTGTGTTCCTACCTTTTGTCATGTTCACTAGCACTTCCATCACTTGGTAAGCAAGGAGATAAAAGGACAACACATGTCAAGCAGTTAACTTTGCTCTCTGATAAACAGAATAAAGGTTTTCTAGAAAGGAGCACTGAAATTATCAGCTAAATGGGATTTCAGGATTATGTGTGAATATAAATTAGTTTTGAGACATTAAATCCCCAGCTATGTATAACTGAGAGTTGCTTATTTATTAAAAAGAAGTATCATAGGACAAGAACTCAATCTTTTCCCAAAAAGTATGCAGAAATGTGATTACTAATCAAATTCTTGTATGGAGAGCGATGATGGGTTCAAAGAGCTTATTCTCATTTTTAAACACTGAAATTTCTGTATCAGGGTTTAAAAAAGGACCAAAAGCACTGATGAGAAAAGTACAAAACAAGCAATGCCATTCTAGCTTGGCAACTTCTGACAAGTTAACCTTCTGAACCCGAACATAAATAAAAGTGTAAGTGCTTACGAACAGCATATCAATGAAAAAATGGGGTTTAAGAAAGAGAACCATCACAAAAACAGCTCCCCTACCACTTAAGACAACCTTCCCCCACAATGTCTTACTACCACTGGTTTTTTTCCATGATATAAATCATAGCTTTTGGGGATGGGGGGACGTGGTCAATGAGCCATTGGTCAACTTTCCAGAGCAAGGGAGCAGCAACGATCTTTTGCCACTTTATTAATAATTTAGTTACTCACTAGATTACTTCCACCATTTTCCATCTCCACACTTTAAAACCTACATTCATACTTTAAAAGCATGACAGAAGTTCTGCTTCTCTTCTTCCACGTGAGTAGTGTGCACACCCCCATAAGTATGCACACACCCCAAAAATTGGACAATAAGGTGGGGAAATTCGAGACTTTAAGACACCGTAAGGATTCGTTTGAAAACCATCACAGAAACCATAAAACGCCTCCCTGGAAGAGACATACACTGTGACACACGAAAATGTATGTTTCTCATCAAGTGTGGGTCCCCTGCAGGGAGGTGGGAGGTAGATGACAAGTCAGTCTCCTGGGTTCCTTCACCCAGGACCGCAGGTCTCATTCCTCACGATGACGCTGTGACCTGGCTCCATACCTCTGCCTGCCGATAATCCTGAAGTTTGGCAAACTCATCAGCCATGTTTTTGAGGCCCTGCTTGAGATGCGGGGTCTCGGTGGTGGCATACACTTTGAGTTCGTTCACCAGGAGGTCGGCTTTGTCGCGCAGCCGGGCGGTTTTCCGCACGTAGGCGGCGAAGATTTGGCACAGTTCTCCAAAATGCTTCTCCACGTTTGTGACAGCATCTTGCAACTGTTTGGTCTGAGCGGCCCTAGAGAAAAAGGCGACAGCACAAGCTCAAGATCCCCGTTAGAGATGAGAAGGCTCCAGGCTCATTTGAGATGCGAACATTGCCAGGCTTTCTGCGGCTTCGAAGGCGCAAAACCTCCCCCAGGCCACGGCGTTCGGGCAGACGCCCTCCCCCAGGACCCATTCGGGCCTGGCCTTCCCACGCGGACCGTGGGGGCTGCAGAGGCCCCGGCCCGGCTGGCTCGCCTCGGGGGTTGGCGACAGCCTCCAGGCTCCCGCGCCAGGTTCAGTGCGGGGTCCCGGGACCCCCAGCGGCTGCCCAGGTCTCCGGTCTCCCCTCCCCTGCCTGCCCACCGAGCTCGACCCCAGTCCCGACCGCATGGCTCAGGCCCAGGGGCGGATTCGGCGCGGAGGGGCTGCCCTTGCCCTTCCCCTTCCCGCGGGACGGCGGCGCTGGGCGGCGGGCCTAGGCAGTTACCGGTTCTCCAGGGAGCGCCTCGACATCCCGCCTCGCGCGCGGGGAATCCCGGGCCGGGCCCGACGACGCGAGCTCCGAGGGCCGGGTCGCGCAGGCGGGGGCGGCAACCCGGAGCCGGAGAGCCCGCCCCGCGCCCGCGTTGCTATGGAAACAGCGCGCCCCGCGGTCGGGGGCGGTGTCTGCGCGACTGGGGCGGGGACTGGCCACGCGGTGGGGAAGGAGATGGCGCCCGGGCCCACCCCGCAGATCCGCCCCGCGCGCCCGCCCAGAGGCGCAGAGAAGCCTGGCGGATGTCGGGGCCGCACCTGCGCTTTGGGCCGTGTAGAGGAGCCGCGCTCACCAGGCAGCCGGTGTCCAGGGCTGCTGGGCGACTCTGAGCCAGGAGAGAAGGCGCCATCAACGGGTGGCCCGGAGGGACACGGAAACTCAAGGCCAAGAGGTCTAGTCTCTTCTGCCTGTGCGACACCGAGTCTGAGGTTCCTCGTATCTGCTTCTCTGCGATGAATCTGAAAATGTGGCTCTTGGACCCGCCCTTGGAAGGCGCAGTGCGACCTGCTTCCTCTTTTGCGGCTCACGGAGTCAGGAAATATTGATTGAGTTCCTCATTGTGGAAAACGTGGCGTGAAACCCGGGGATAAGAAGCAGGCGACCTGGACCCGAAGGGCCCGAGCTGCCTGTGCAGACGCTAAAATCTCCCAGGACGCTGAGATGGAGGACACGCAGGAGGCTTTGCGCTTTCCTTTCCCCTCTGCCCTGTGGCCTCGTCCTGTGCTGTTTTTCCAAGTAAACGTGTGAGGAGTACTTGATCTACTTCAAGCCACTTCCCTGAGGACCTCCCCCGCCTGGCAATTCCTGGCAGCTTTAGAACCCCTTCCCTGGAGTACACTTGGTTGATGTCTTTCTGTCTCCTGACACTAAACTGAGCTCTTTGAGGCAGAGGGAGTGTGATTTTGGTCTTGTATTTCTCTGTGCCTTGTGCTGCTTCATAAACTTTTTATTTTGTTCATTTCGAATTGCAGTCTCAACTCTTTCGCCCAGTCTAAGAGTACAGTGGCATGATCATGGATAATGGCAGCCTTGACTTCCTTGGCTCTGGTGATCCTTCTGCCTTATTCCCTCCAGTAGCTGGAACTACAGATGTGTGTTACCATGCCCAGCTAATTTTTTGAGTATCTGTAGAGACGAGGTCTTGCTATGCTGCCCAGGCTGATCTCGTACTCCTGGACTCAAGCAATCCTCCAGCCTTGGTCTTCCAAGGGATTACAGGCATGATTCACCACACCTGGCCAATTGACTCTTAAAACTATCATTATCCTTATCTTAGTATCATTGTGAAGGTATTGATGTGTTAGAACAAGTTATTTCTTATGTAACTCCTCAAGCTTTTGGCAAATGCCTCATATATGGTATAGTAATTTTTATTTATTTGTTCTTTTAGTTGGAGTCTCTTTGAGTTTGAGTCTGTTGCTCAGGCTGGAGTGCAGTGGTACCCTCAGGGCACCATGCCTGGCTAGTTTTTGTTGAGTTGAGGTCTTGCTACGTTGCCTGGTCTCGAACTCCTGGGCTCAAGTGACCCTTTTGCCTTGGCCTCCCAAAGTGCTGGAATTACAGGCATGATCTACTGATCCTGGCTTGGTATGATAATTGCTCAACAAATGCATACTGCATTGTACTCTTTCAAACAGCAACTCAACAAATGCATACTGCATCCTATGTGGAATGGATGTCCTCTAGGAACATATCCTGAGATATGTACTCTTTGATCTTAGTCTCAAGGGTATTTTAAAATATGCATCAACACAGTTGTTCTCAAGTCTTTTTACTGTTTGGATGCATTTTCTTTTTAATGGGATATTTATTCCCAGGACACCTCATCAGAAAGATGAACCAGGGCCCTGGGTGGGAGGTCAGTTGCCTTGGCCAAGGTCACATGATAAGATAGAAGGAGAGCTGGAATTAAATTCCTTGTCTTCTCTGACCAATGTTCTTTCCATTGTAAGAAACTTCTCTCTCTCTCTCTCTCTCTCTTCCCTAACCAAATGAAAATGTGAATGTCATTCCATATTTGAAAGAAGGAGGCTGTGTGCCATAGAACCAGTCAGTCATTGGGTAGAGTATTCCTAAATCTCTGGAAATTATTGTTCCTGGTTACAAGTGGTATACACCCAGTATAAATTCATATGTGCTGAATTTACCATTTCTGAACTCAAGTGCTCTGAGTAAAGTGGAAGGAGACACTAGACATGCAACTGGCTAATTTTTAAAAATTCTTTTCCAGTCTTGTTTCTTTGGAAATTTAGGGCTGATGTAGTTTAAGATGGATTTTTTTTTTGTTTAAATTATATTACTATTTTGCTAATCTGAGTTTCCTCCTTACCCTGCCAGTTTCGTTTTAGAAATGAAGAAAATGTTAAGTGACCAATCATGATATACTTACTATATTTCTTCACACCTAACAATATAAATTCAAATGCAGCTGTTTCATGTTAGGTAGCTTAAGCAAATCTTTTAATGCTGATGCATATAAATACAACTTTTTTTGTCAGCAAATGATTTAGGTGGGTTTTGTTTTTGTTTTTTAGTTTTTCTTTTGAAAGATGCAGTGTTTGAGGATGTATGGACTCCCTCTAGTGGTAAATTTAGTATTTAAAATTATTTGGTTAAGCCCCTAGAAGACAAGGGGATAGATGGAAACTGCCCTATGCTGCTATCTTTTATGACCAATTTTGAAGCAAAAAGCACGTATAACTTTTTCTTCTTTGTATAATAGGGGGGAAGGCAATTGTGTAATTAAGCACATGGGCTTTGATGGGCTCGAATGTCTTAAGACCTGGGTTTAAAATCTGGATCAAGTATTAGCATGCATCAGAATGACCTGGAGGGCATGTGAAAACACAGCTTTCTAGGCTCCAGCCCCAGAGTTTCTAATGCAGGAGGTCTGGAGTGTGGACCAAGAATCTATCTCTATAATACATTTTCAGGTGATCCTGACCCTACTGGTCCCTACCACACTTTGAGAATCACTGTCCTAGACTCCTGGGATGCCTTACATTCCTCAGGAGTCTGGTTGTTGTGAGGATTAAGTGGAGTGCTAGATGTTAAGTACTTAGCATGGTACCAGTCATACATAGTAAATGTTCCTACTAATATGATAGATTTGTCAGTGTTTTCTAATTTGCAGAATTTAAAAAACAAGGTAGAAATTTTTCATAATAATTGTTGAGCTAATATTGTTAGGTAAGTTTTATCAGCAGTCTTACTGATCCTTAAGGTCTTTGTGCTTGACACTACTTAAGCACCCATTAATATATCATCTCTTTATTAATACTTTTTTTTGCATACTGATTTGTTATGTCAAAAGGATACAAGAGAAAACTGAAAGAGCCACTGGCCAAAGCTGGAAGAATTTGAGCAACAAAATAAAGTAACAAAGCAAAAAATATTCCTGAGTCTATGCTGAGATATGGAGAAGAAGAGACAAATCTCCCATACAGAAGAATTCCAAATAATTTATGTTGACACTGCATCTTCAAGGAGTTGGAGTAAAAGTGTTCTCTCCTTACGTGTGGGCGGCACTTGGTGACTCCTTCCAAAGAACACAGCATGCATAGATGAAAAAAGAGTAACTTTACAGTGGAGAAAGCTGACAACCACTACCTCAGCCAGGGTATCAAGGTCAATATCAACAGTGATGTTATGTTACTAGTATGTACTCTCTATATGACATGAATGACATGATGAATATAGTGTCTTACACCTGTGGAGTAACTCCAGTGTAATTAGAAGAAACATCCCAATAAAGGGACATTTTTACAAAATAGCTAACCAGTACTCCTCAAAACTGTCAAGGTTGTCAAAAACAAGGAAAGTCTGAAAAACTGTCATAACCAAGAAGAGCCTAAGAAGACATAAAAACTAAATTAGGCCGGATATGGTGGCTTACATTTGTAATCCCAGCACATTGGGAGGCTGAGGTGGGAGGATTGCTTGAGTCCAGGAGTTCGAGACCACCCTGGGCAACATATCAATACCCCCATCTCTAAACATGAAAAAACAATCAAAGCAAACTAAATTAAATGAAATGTGGTATCCTGGGATAGAAAATGGGTATTAGGTAAAAACTTAAAAAAACTAAAAACAAAGTGTGGAGAAAAAATAAAGCAAAACTTCTTGTCTTTTACAAAAAATACTGATACATGCTCATTATTAGCAACCTAACTAATACTGAGAAGTATAATACAGAAGAAAATGCCAAGGCTATCATGATAAAATGTTAATTTTAGTAGAAGATTTTTCTAGGTATATCTATCTATCTTGAAGATAGAGCACATATATAAAAATATATGCATAGTAGGTATTAAGATAATCTTATAAAAGTAGGATTTTTGTGTGTATTTTAAAATTTTATCTTGGGTGTGCTTTAGTTTTTTTACATTATGAATTATGCCAAACATACATGAAATAATTCACTGGGAAGATTTTACTATCTTTGCTTCAGATATCTTTTCTTATTTAAATTTAAAAAATTTAGATTCAGGGGTATAAATGCATGTTTGTTATATGGGCATATTGTGTCCTGGTGGGGATTGAGCTTCTGGTGTTCTCATTCCCTAAGCAGTGAACATTGTATTGAATAGATAGTAAAAACCCTTGAAGTGTCCCCCTCTTTTGGTGTATCAGTGTCTGTTATTTCCATCTTTATGTTATTTAGCTCCCACATACAGGTGAGAATATGTGGTGTTTGGTTTTCTGTTTCTGAGTTAGTTCAGTTAGAATAACAACTTGAGCTCCAACCACGTTACTGCAAAGAGCATTACTTTGTTCTTTTTTATGGCTGCAGAGTATTCCATGATGTATATATGCCACATTTTCTTTAATCAACTGTTGATGGGCACTTAGGTTGGGTCCATGACTTTGCTATTGTGAATAGTGTCACAATGAACATATGAGTGTAGGTATGTTTCTGATAAAATGATTTCTTTTTTTTTAACTTTTAAATTTTTTATTTTAAAATTGTGGGGTATAATTCAGGGTTAAATATACAAATGTTCATTATGCCCCCCCACTTCCCCAGGCAGATTTCCACTACTGTCAATCCTACCTTCCTGGACCCCCAACCCCCCGCAGTTTCCCACTACTGTCAATCCTTTCCTTATGATAGTTGTTCAAGGTCCACTTATGAGTAAGAACATGTGACACTCAGTTCTTTGTTTCTGTGAAAGATCACTCAGTATTATAGACTCTAAGTCCATCCAGGTTGCTGTGAAGTTCATGATTTTGTTCTTCTTTATGGCTGTGTAATATTCCATTGTGTATATGTACCACATTTTAAAAAATCCAGTCCTCTTTGATGGGCAGCATGGTTGGTTCCATGTTCTTGCTATTGTGAACAATGCTACAGTAAACATACATGTGCAGGTATCTTTTTTATATAGTGATTTGAGTTCTTCTGGGTATATTCCCAGTAGGGGGATTGTGAGGTCATATGGAAGGTCAATTTTTAGAACTTTTAGGAATTGCCACGCTGTTTTCCACCTGTCTACACTTCCACCTGTAGTGGAGAAGTGTTCCCTTTTTGCCGCATCCTCTCCAGCACCTGTTATTTTTTGAGTTATTGATCATGGCCATTCTGACTGGAATTAGGTGGTATCTCATTGTGGTTTTAATTTGCATTTTTTGATGACTAGTGAGGCTGAACATTTTTTCATGTGTCTGTTGGCTGCTTATACGTCTTCTTTTGAGAACTGTCTATTCATATCTTTTGCCCACTTTGTAATAGGGCTGTTTGTTTTCTTTTCAGCACATTTGACTTCCTTTTAGATCCTAGATGTTAGGCCTTTGTCAGACATACAGTTGGCAAATATTTTTTCCCAGTCTGTGGGCTGTCTCCCTGCTCTCTTGATGGTTTCTTTGACTTTGCAGAAGCTTGTCAGTTTGATGAGGTCCCACTTGTCTATCTTATCTCTTATGGCATGGGCACTTGGGGTA
>CAUYQG010244414.1:0-14713 GCA_963574415.1 Tarsius wallacei
GTGGTAGCGTGCGCCTGTAGTTCCAGCTACTTGGAAGGCTGAGGCGGAAGGATCGCCTTAGCCCAGCAGGTCGAGGCTGCGGTGGCCGGGAGCGGCCACTGCACTCCAGTCTGGGCGACAGAGTGAGACTCCAACTCAAAAAAAAAAAAAAAAGAAACTATTTTAGAATGCTGACAAATTTTCTTCAAAATGTTTAATTGTAAAAAAACAAATTGTAAATTCCTACCCCCCATTTGTATTTTGTAAATTATCTATCTATATATCTGTCTGTCTATGTGAGTTATGGTCTTACTCTATCGCCCAAGTTGGAGTGCAGTGGCACAGATCATGACTCACCATAGGCTCTACCTCCTGGGCACAGGTGATTCCCCCTACCTCAGCCTCCCAAGTGTAGCTGAGACTACAGGTGTGTGCCACCATGTCCAGCTAATTTTTTTTTACCTTTTTTTCTTTGAGTCTGAGTCTCACTCTGTCTCCCAGGGTGGAGTGCAGTGGCACTCTCACGGCCACTGCAGCCTTGAACTGCTGGGGTCAGGCAATCTTTCTGCCTCAGCCTTCCAAGTAGCTGGAACTACAGGGAGGTGCCACCATGCCCGGCTAATTTTTTTATTTATTGCGAGAGGAGGTCACACCAAGTTGCCCAGGCTGCCCTCGAACCTGTGGACTCAGGTAATTCTCTTACCTCGGCTTCCCAAAGTGCTGGGATTATAGGCGTGAGCCACCGCACCCTGCCTTTTTTGACTTTTTGTAAAGACTTTCTTCTTGAACTCCTGGGCTCAAGCAATCCTCCCACCTTGGTTCAAAGGGGTGGAATTACAGGTATTAGCCACCACACCAGGCCTATTTTTAAAAATGTTTCAGTACACGCTTAATGGTTTATTGTGTGGTAATGTCATACTTTGGCCATTACAATTTATTAAAATTACTTTTTTTTTTTTTTAGTTGTAGTCTCAATCTGTCATCCACGCTGGAGTGCAGTGGCACGCTGATGGCCACCGCAGCCTCGACCTGCTGGGCTCAGGTGATCATTCTGCCTCAGACTTCAAAGTAGCTAGAACCAACAACAGGTATGTGCCACCATACCCGGCTAATTTTTTCTTTATTTATTGAAGAGACCTTGTCTCTTCAATAAATAAAGAAGTTGCCCAGGCTGGTCTCGAACACCTGAGCTCAGGTACTGCTCTTACCTCCACCTCACAAAGTGCTGGGATTACAGGTGTGAACCAACACGCCTGGCTATTAGGATAATATTGCCCATGCCCAAAAGCAGTACAGAGTACTGAAGCTCCAAGTACCAGTCATCCAGTCCCAATAGTCAGCAATCCATTGCCAATCCAGCCAAATCCATATTTTTTAAATCAAATAAGGATAGTTAAGAAACAGTCTCTATAAATATGAAATTAAAAGGAACAAAATGTATGAAAACAAATATTTACATTGGGAATAAAAAATACTAAGTTACCTTTGGACTTTTACACATTTTGTCAGAGTTGGATACAGATTAAATTGAAAAAGAAGCTGCTGTTTTTAAAAAGTATATATATTATATATGCAGACCTGCATCAGGGAGGTCACATCTGTGGCTCCCTTCCACCACCTCTCGGTTGCAAACGATTGTGACCTTATGGAAGGGACTGAGGACAGAGCTAATAGGGCTTATCTGAAGTGATGATAATACCTTCCTCTAAGGGCTAACACAGGGTCTGGCACGCAGTGCTCAAAAAATGTTTGTTTTTCTTCCTGAGTGATTTTCACAACTTACAATAACTACTGCAGATTCCTGGTGGATTTCCCAGCTCCATTGCTCTTTAAAACAATGTATACCATTGTTGACGAAAGCCACTGAAAATGCACCTAATTTAACTAACGTAAAGTTGAGCATTAAAATGGAGAGCTCTTACTCATAAGTCAGGCTGTGGCACCTTGTTAGAATATGGTTTTTGATGATGGCTCACACCTGTAATCCCAGCACTTTTGGAGGCCTAGGTGAGAGGATTGCCTGAGCTCAAGGGTTTGATTCCAGCCTGGGCAACATGGCAAGACCTCGTCTCTACAATGATGGCAGGCTGCCGGGCGTGGTGGCTCACACTTATAATGCCAGCATTTTGAGAGGCTGAGGTAAGAGGATTGCCTGAGCTCTGTGGTTCAAGACTAGCCTGGGCAACTTGGTGAGACCTCATCTCTACAATAAATCAAAAAATTAGTCAGGCATGGTGGCGCATGCCTGTGGTTCCAGCTACTTGAGAGGCTGAGGGAAGTATCGCCTGAGCTCAGCTGTGGTTGCCGAGAGCGTGCCAGTGCCCTCCAGCCTGGGTGACAGAGTGAGATTCCAACTCAAAACAAACAAACAAACAAACAAACATACAATGATGTCAGGCACCTGTGGTTCCATCTACTTGGAGGTTGAGTTGGAAGCATCGCCTGAGCCAGCAGGTCGAGGATGCAACAGCCATGAGCATGCCACTGCACTCCAGCCTCAGTGACAGAGTGAGACTCTGACTCAAAAAAAAGAATATGGGCCAGGAACGGTGGTTCACGCCTATAATCCTGGGCCATAATGAGAGGATTGCCTGAGCTCACGAGTTTGAGACCAGCCTGGGCAACTTGGCGAGACCTCATCTCTACAATAAATCAAAAAATTAGTCGAGCGTGGTGGCATGTGCCTGTAGTTCCAGCTACTTGGAAGACTGAGGCGGAAGGATCACCTGAGTGAGCCCAGCAAGTCGAGGCTGCGGTGGCTGTGAGCTCCAGAATATGGTTTTAGTTAACTCCTTAAGTGTTTCCATACATCCTTAATTGTAAAGATTATTGTTGTGCTTTAGTTTTAATTAATAACTGCAATGTGATTAAAAATTAATGTGTTAATATTAAATTTTATTTTCGAAAGCACTTCATGTTACCCCTAGGAAATTCTAGCTAAAAAAAATCTGTGAAGACTAATTATAATAAGTTCGAGTTATGTATGAGAATTTTAAAATACACTAATCTGTTATGCATGATTTGTAGAGAAGACAGTTGAGAGTCTCACATGCTTGGCTGTGTCTATATGAGGATGTGCCTGCATAATAAAATGTGCAAGGTTGTCATTTCCACCAGTGCTGATATGGGTTTTCAAAAGAAATATATTTAAGGACAGCCTTAATGGTCATTGCATGATGTCTCACCTTATTCTTCACTTCTCCTTTTTTATCTTTAAAACCAATGGGAGCAGACTGGGTGCTGTGGCTCATGCCTATAATCCCAGGAGGTTGAGATGAGAGGATTGCCTGAGCTCACGGATTCAAGACCAGCCTGGGCAACTTGGCAAGACCTTATCTCTACAATAAATCAAAAAAGTAGCCAAGTGTGGTGGCACATGCCTGTAGTTCAGTTACTTGGAAGACTGGGGCAGAAGGATCACCTGAGCCCAGCAGGTCAAGGCTTCAGTGACCATGAACATGCCACTACTCTCCAGCATGGGTGACAGAGTGAGACTCCAACTCAAAAAAACCCCAAAAAAACAAAAACCAATGAGAGCAAAATAGTAAATTCAACACATTTAACTGAGCTAATAGGAATATACTATCTCTTAGATACCAGGTTGGGCTTGGATGCTTTGGCAAAGGAGTACACTGCTCTCCCAGGTCTCTGCGTGGTTCTTGGTTGGCATCAAAAATGAGCATTTTTCTCTACAGGGAAAAATGTAAGCATTGACTGGAACGTAACATAAAAGAAGATCTGAATAAATGATAAACATAGTGTTCCTAAAGGAAAGTCACTATTCAAGGGCATCAGTTCTTTCTATCTAAAAATGAAACATGATACCAATCAGAATCCCAGTAGAATTTCATTGGAAATTAGAGAAAATTTCAAGACCAACCAAGGTCTTTTTGATGAAAGAATATAAATAAGAGGAAACTTGCTTTACCAGATAACAAAAGGTCCTATAAAACTACAGTAATAAAAGCAGTGGGGTTCTTGAGCTGGAATAGACAAAAAGATCATGAAATAGACCTTGCCAAAACAGATTTTTTTTTTTTTTTTAAGTCAGGGTCTCACTCTGTTGCCCAGGCTGGAGTACAGTGGCACCATGATGGCTCACCACAGTCTCGAACTCCTAGGCTCAGGCAATCCTCCTGCCACAGCCTCCCAACTAGCTGGGACTACAGGTGCATGCCACCATGCCCAGCTAAGTTTTGCTATTTTGTAGAGATGAGGTTTTCGCTGTGTTGCCTAGGCTGGTCTCGAACCCCTGGGCTCCAGCAATCCTCTCTCCCTCGGCTGCTCAAAATACTGGGTTTACAATCATGAGCCACTGTGTCCAGTCCAAACAGATTTAATACATGATAAAGGTGGCATTTCAAATTGCCAAGGAAGAGACCATTCAGAGAAAGTTTCAGTCCAACTAGCTATCCATTTAGGAAAATATAAACTAGATTTCTACTCTACACCTCACACACGGATAAATTCTAGACAGATTTAAAAATCCAGACATAGAAAACTATAAATACCAGAGGAAAGTATGGAAGAATAGTTTTCTACTTATAAAGTGAAGAAGGCCTTCATTCCTCTACACGATAATAAATTCAGAAGTCGTAAAAATGTCTGAATATTTCACCTTATAACATTGAAAAAGTCCAGGCACTTTGGGAGACCAAGGCAAGAGGATTGCCTGAGTCTGCGGGTTTGAGAACAGCCCGGGCAACTTGGCGAGACCTCGTCTCTACAATAAATCAAAAAATTAGCCGGGTGTGGTAGCGCGCTCCTGTAGTTCCAGCTACTTGGAAGGTTGAGGTGGAAGGATCGCCAGAGCCCAGCAGCTCGAGGCTGCGGTGGCTGGGAGTGGCCACTGCACTGCAGTCTGTGCGATGGAGTGAGACTCCAACTCAAAAAAAAAAAAAAAAAAGAAAAAAATATATATATATATATATATATATACACACATATATATATATTTATATATTAATTTCTTTTAGATAACAGGCTCACGTTGCCCAAGCTGGAGTGCAGTGGTTATTCACAGGCATGATCATGGTGCACTACAGCCTCTAATTTCTGAGCTCAAGTGATCCGCCCGCCTCACAAAGTGTTAAATGTTCAAACTATAGAAAGAATTCCAACAAACAGTATAAGAAACAAAGAATCCAATAGAAATATGAGCAAATGATATGAAAAGACAAAGTGCACTGACTCAGAAATAGAAAACCAACAGACACTGGAAACACCAAGAAGGGGGTAGGTAGGAAGGAGAACTCGGCTTCAGAAATTACCTATTGGGTACCATGTTCCCTATCTGGGGAATGGGCTACCTGAGACCTAATCCCCACCACCACACAAATGTCCAGGTAACAGACGTGCATGTGTGCCCCTTGAATCTTTTTTTTTAGATTAGAGAGTATAGTTTATTTAGAAAGTAAATTATAGAGAGAGAAAAAGAGGTGATTCACCTCAAGGTAGGAGAAGGGGCCAAAGCTTAAGAAAACATGACCTTGCCATAGCTCAAAAAACACATGGCTACACCATAGTTTAGCAAAGCAATCACACTCTGAATCAAAAGTGAAAATGGAAAAAATAAAGAAATTGAAGGGAAAGAAATGGGAGGAGAAAATGCATTGAACGAGTATTGTAATTAATCACAACTTATAGGCATAAATCCAAATACTGGCAATCATATTAACGTAACTAAAAAAAATTTACTAGTTAATATATAGAGACTGTCAGATTTTTCAAAAATGAAAAGACAATTCACAAAAGAAATATACATTAAAAATACTTTTTATTTTGGTAAAATATACAACATAAAATTTACCATTTTAACCATTTTTCAGGTGTGCAGTCCACTGGTATTAAGACCATTCACATTGTTATGCAGCAATTACCAACATCCATCCATCTCCAGAACCTTTTCATCTTCCCAGCTGAACTTCCTACCCAATGAAACAGCAAACCTCCATTCCTCCTCCCCAAGTTCTTACAATCACCATTCTACTTTCACTACGTATAATGTCTTCAAGGCTCATCCAGTTGTGACATATGTCAGGGTGCCTCCTTTTTAAGGCTGAACAAAACTTTGTGTATAGAAAACATTGTGTGTGTGATTGTGTGTGTGTGTGTGTGTGTGTGTTTTAGTTGGAGTCTCACTCTGTTGCCCAGGCTGGAGTGCCATGGTCATGGCCATCCCGGCTTCAACCGGCTGTGCTCAGGTGCTCCTTCTGCCTCACCCATCCAAGTAGCTGGAGCTACAGCTGTGTGCCGCCACACCCAGCTAATTTTTGATTTATTGTTGAGATGAGGTCTCGCCATGCTGCCCAGGCTGGTCTAGAACCCGTGGCCTCGGGCAGTCCTCTTGCCTCTGCCTCCCAAAGTGCTGGGATTACAGGTGTGAGCCACCATACCTGGCAACAACATTTTGTTTATCCATTTGTTTGTTGATGAACATTTGGGTTGTTTACTTCTTTTGTCTATTGTGAATAATGCTGTTATGAACATGAGCATACACATATCTGCTTGTATTTTTAATTATTTTGGGCATATCCCCAGAAGGATACAGGAATTGAGGGATCACATGGTAAATCGATGTTTAATTTCTGAGGACTCATCATACTGTCTTCCATTGTGGCCTCACCAACTTGCATTCCCCTCAGCAATGCATAAAGATCACAATTTCTTCCCATCTTCATTAACACTTGTTTTTTGTAAATAGTTTTTGTAAAAACTATTTTAGCTGTATTAGTGATGAATGCAAATTAAGACAACAGATATACCATTTTTTTAATCTATTGGACTGGTAAAAATAAAAAAGAATGATAATATGTCATGTTGGTAAGGATGAGGGCTAAAGGGCATGCCTATACACTCGCTGGGTGGAACTGTAAATGGGAATGTTCTTTTTTTTTTTTTTTTTGAGTTGGAGTCTCACTCTGTCACCCAGGCTGGAGTGCATTGGCATACTCATGGCCACTGCAGTCTCAACCTTCTGGGCTCAGGCAATCCTTCCGCCTCAGCCTTCCAAGTAGCTGGAACCACAGACATGTGCTAATATATATATATTTTTTACTGTACAGAAGGGGTCTCACCAAGTTGTCCAGGCTGGTCTCGAACCCGTGAGCTCAGGCAATCCTTTCACTTTGGCCTTCAAAGTGCTGGGGCTATAGGGGTGAGTCACCATGCCCAGCTTGGAATGCTCTTTTTATTTTATTTTATTTTGAGTTGGAGTCTCACTCTGTCGCCCAGGCTGGAGTGCAGTGGCACATTCACAGCCAATGCAGCCTCAACCTGCTGTGCTCAGGTGATCCTTCCACCTCAGCCTTCCAAGTAGCTGGAACCACAGGCATGTGCCACCATGCTCGGCTAATTTTTTGTTGTATTGTAGAGACGAGGTCTTGGCATGTTGCTAAGGCTGTTCTTGAACCCCTGAGCTCAGGTAATCCTCTCGCATCTGCTTCCCAAAGTGAGCCACTTTGCAGGCATGAGTCACTGCACCCAGCTAGAATGCTTTTTTTAGAGAGGGATTTGGTAAGAGTTGTCACAGTTTAAATGAATATGTTCCTTGATGATTGCATTGTATGTGTCAGCCTGACTGTGCCATAGTGTCAGATATGTGACCAAACATTATTCTGGATGTTTCTGTGAGAGTGACTTTGAATGAGAGTAACGTTTAAATTGATAGACTTCTAGTAAAGCTGAACACCCTCTATAATGTGGGTGGACTTCATCCAATCAGTTGAAGTCCTGCGTGGAATAAAAAACTAGTTGCCTTGAGCAAGAGGGCATTTTGTAGCAAGTGTCCTCTGGACTTGAACTGCAACACTGGTTCTTTCCTGAATCTACAGCCAGGTGGCCTTTGAACTTCAACTGCAGATTTTGCCAGCCTCCATAATCACGAGAATCAATTCCTCAAAATAAACCTCTCTCTCTCTCTAGCTATACACACACACACACACACACACACATATTGATTTTGTTTCTCTGGAGATCCTTGACTAATAAATACCGTTCCGTGAAAGGGCTGTATATGCAAAGCAACCTGCAAATGCAGAGGGAGCCAAGAAATGAAAGAACGAGACAGACAAATCCAGTCTATTGGTAGAAGATGATTTGTGGAAAACTTATGGACGGTAGCATGCTTTCGGGCAGCAGCAAGACAGGTAGGTCTGTCACCCTCCAGACCCAAGGCTTATATACCATAGGGAAAACTACATGCTTCAGAAGGAATATGTAGGGTAGTTGAAGATGACCCCTCAGGGAAAGGCAAGAATGTCATGTGCATCATCGCCTAGGGGAAGAATTTATGAAGTATGTGCTCTTACACAAGGAACAGTAGATAAAGTAGAAATCTTAGCGACCTTCCTGGAACTGGGGTTAATCAGAAGTCAACGTGATGGATTGGCATCCACGATGGAGTAGATTAGCTTCCACACATACTCTGACCTAAGAGGTTTTGTTTTTTGTTTTTTATATTATTACTCAGTCAGTGTCTCACTTTGCTGCCCAGGCTGGAGTACACGGTAACAATTACTGCAGCCTCGACCTGCTGGGTTCAGGCAATCCTTCTGCCTCGGCCTTCCAAGTAGCTGGAACTACAGGCGCACACAACTACACCTAGCTAAACTTTTTAAAATTAATTAATTAATTAATTTAAAGTGAGAAAGCAGGATTTATTGAGAGGACAGAAAAGCTCCCACAGTGAGAGGGGACCCGAAGGGGTTGCCCCAACACCTAGCTAATTTTATGATTTATTGTAGAGACGAGGTCTTGCCAAGTTGCCCAGGCTGGTCTCCAACGTCTGGGCTCAGGCAATCCTCTCACTTTGCCTCCCCAAATGCTGGAATTACAGGCACATGCCACTGTGCTCAGTCTAATAATTTTTTTTTTTTTTTTTTTTGAGTCAGAGTCTTGGCCTTTCACCCAGGCTGGAGTGCAGTGGCACAGTCATGGCCACCACAACCTCTACCTGCTGGACTCAGGTGATTGATCCTTCCATCTCAGCCTACCAAGTAACTGGAACTATAGGCACATACCACCATGCCTGGCTAATTTTTCTTGATTTAATGTAGAGACGAGGTCTCGCCAAGTAGCTGGCTGGTCTTGAACCCCTGAGCTCAGTCAATTCTTTTGCCTCTGCCTCCCAAAGTGCTGGGCTTACAGGCATGAGCCATCGTACCCAGCCAGAAGTCTCTTTTTTAAAAATCTACTTATAAGAAAATTGTATATATATATTTTTAAAAGGCCAGACTCAGTGGTTCAACCTGTAACTTCAGCACTTTGGGAGGCCGAGGCAAGTGGATTGCCTGAGTCTGCTGGTTCGAGACCAGCCCAAGCAGCTTTGCGAGACATTGTCTCTACAATAAAATTAAAAATAGCTGGGCATGGTAGTGTGAGTCTACTTCTGGCTACTTGGAAGGCTGAGGTGGAAGAATCGCTAGAGCCTGGCAAGTCGATGTTGGGGTGGCCATGAGTGTGCCACTGCACTCCAGCCTGGGCAACGGAGTGAGACTCCAACTCAAAACAACAACAACAACAACAACAACAAAACTGGCTGGGCATGGTGGCTCGAGCCTGTAATCCCAGCATTTTGGGAGGCCGAGGCAAGAGGATTGCCTGAGTGCAGGAGTTCGAGACTAGCCTGAGCAAATTGGTGAGACCTCGTCTCCACAATAAAACAAAAAATTAGCCGGGCATGGTGGCACATGCCTGTGGTTCCAGCTACTTGGAAGGCTGAGGCAGACCTGAGTCCAGCAGGTCAAGACTGCAGTGGCTGTGAGCATGCCACTGCACTCCAGCATGGGCAACAGAGTGAGACTCCAACTAAAAAACAAAGAAGAAGAAGAAGGTGATTTATCTCAACCATGTCTGTTCTGGCATGTCTCTGTATCTCCCCTCTTTTCCTTCTCTAATAAACTTTGAAAACTTAAAGAAAAAATTTTTTTTAATTGCATCAGGATTAATGTACAAGAACATTCACTGTAGGCCAAGCACAGTGGTTTATGCCTACAATCCCAGTACTTTAGCAGGCCAAGGCAGGAGGATTGCTTGAGCCCAGGAGTTCAAGACCAGCCTAGGCAATATAGCGAGACCTCATATTTACAAATATAAAAAAATTAACCAGGTGTGGTGGCAGATGTCTGTAGTCCCAGATACTTGGGAGGCTGAGGCAGGAGGATTGCTTGACTCAGGCATTTGAGGCTGCAGTGAGTTATGATGGTGCCACTGCACTCCAGCCTGAATGACAGAGTGACTAAAAAAAAGAACATTAATTGTAATATAATTTGTAATAATGTCCAAATATCCATGCATTATCACTGATATATATCAAGATATTATGAGATAGCATATGGCTAAAAAGTAGATTATGTATGTTGAAATGGAAGGATATAGAGAATAAACACAAAATTTGGTAAGAAACACCAATTGCAGACCAGGTGTGGTGACTCACACCTGTAATCCCAGCACTTTGGGAGGTTGAAACAGGAGGATTGCTTGAGCCCAGGAGTTTGAGAGAAGCCTAGGTAACATTAGGAGACCTTGTCTCTACAAAAAAATTAGCCGGGTGTGGCGGTGCCTGCCTGTAGTCCCAGCTACCTGGGAGGTGAGATAAGAGGATTGTTTGAACCCAGGAAGTCAAGGCTGCAGTCACCCTTGATCATGCCATTGTGTAATATCATAAAAAATCGATAATAACCGGTAATAACTTGCTTAACATAAGTAGCTCCATTTTGTAACAGATTCTCCATTTTAGCTGTTCATATCCAGAGATGACCCCCCTGCATAACTTTCCCATAATCACAAGTTGTAACCTTCCTGTAATAACAAGCCCACATTCTTGTTACCCTCAGTGCTTGGAAACTCCCTAATTGCAAATTCCATAGCTATCTGTACCCTTTAGCAACCAAATGTTCTGCCAAAAATGTAATCATAACTGTACAGCTTTTGTGGGTTTTGCCTTTATAAACCCCCAGCTCACTCTGTTCAGGGTCGAGAATTCTTTATGGCACTAGCCTACTCTCGACCGCCAACTAATAAAGGACTCAAATTTGATTTTCTGCATGTTGGCAACTTCTTTCTCGCACTTTGGCTATAACAATTGCACTCCAGCCTCGGTGACAGAGTGAGACCCCTACCTGAAACAAAATCAAGGGCAAAAATGCCAGTTGCAAAGTAATATGCACAAAGAATTCCATTGTCATGAGTCTATGTGTGAGCATGAAACAAGCCCATCTGTATGTCTTTAGTGTAGGAGAAGCTCTGTAAGGCGACTCCTGAACTGCTAACCATGGCTATTACCAGGACATGGTATTCGCTGAGGGGGAGCAATGGGTAGGAGGGGAAATTGAACTTTTTTTTTTTTTTTGAGTTGGAGTCTCACTTTTGTCGCCCAGGCTGGAGTGCAGTGGCAAGCTCATGGCCACCGCAGCCTCAACCTGCTGGGTTCAGGCGATCCGACCACCTTAGCCTTCCAAGTAGCTGGAACTGCAGACACATGCCACCTGTGTCTGGCTAGTTTTTTTGTGATTTATTGTAGAGACGAGGTCTCACCAAGTTGCCCAGGCTGGTCTCAAACCTACTGGCTGAGGCAATCCTCTCGCCTTGGCCTCCCAAAGTGCTGGGATTACAGACTGAGCTATCGCACCTGGCTGGAAATTGAACTTTTAAATGTATGTCTATAGGATTTGAATTTGTTACAACAAGTATATAATTAAAATTTTATTAAAACAAGCATAAAATAAATTTGTTAAAAATTTTTGAAACCAGCCGGGTTCGGTGGCTCAGCCTGTAATCCCGCGCTTTGGGAGGCTGAGGTGAGTGGATTGCCTGAGCCCGCAGGTTCGAGACCCTCCTGGGCAACTTGACGAGACCTCATCTCTACAATAAATCAAAAAATCAGCCGGGCATGGTAGCATGTGCCTGTAATTCCGGCTACTCGGAAGGCTGAGGCGGAAGGATCGCCGGAGCCCAGTGGGTCGAGGCTGCAGTGGCCGGGAGCGGCCACTGCACTCCAGCCTGGGTGACAGAGTGAGACTCCAACTCAAAAAAAAAAAAAAGTAGCTGGGCATGGTGGTGCATGCCTGTAGTTCCAGCTACTTGGAAGGCTGAGGTGGAAAGTTGCCTGAGCCCAGCAGGTTGAGGCTGCGGTAGCCATGAGCGTGCCAATGCACTCCAACCTGGGCGATGGGGTGAGACTCCAACTCAAAAAAAAGAAAAGAAAAAAGAATGTCATAAAGGGCCAGCCATGGTGGCTCGGGCCTGTAATCTCAGCACTTTGGGAAGCCAGGGCTGGAGGATCACTTGAGACCAAGAGTTCACGACCAGCCTGCATAAAATAGTGAAAGCTCGTCTCTACAAATAAAATAAAATAAGATTAGCCAGGCTTGGTGGCTTCCGCCAGTAGTCCCAGCTACTCAGGAGATGGAGGCAGAAAGATCACCCGAGCCAAGGAGGTTTAGGCTGTGGTGAACTGTGATCATGACACTGCACTCCAACCTAGGTAACAGAGTGAGACCTCAACTCAAAAAAAAAAAAAAAAAGCCATAAAGTATGAGCTGGAAGGCATTCAAGGGGATGGAGTCCACTTGGGAAGTCTGTTCCGGGCTCTTGCTGTTCTGGAATCACTCTCTTTTCTTCATTCTTCCCCGCATCCCTCCCACAGAGGACTACATTCTTGACAGAGTGCTGTGAATGGCTTAGTATGCCTGAGTTGAGAGGAGGCATTGGAATCTCCAAAAAAAATTTTTTTTTAATCTCCAGCTACACAATGTAGGGAATGTATTTTTGAATTAGAGACCTTGTATACTTAGTTCACAACTGGCTTTGGGATTTCTTGCTGACTTATCCCCTGCTCTTCCAGGAAGCACAGGGAATACAACAATCAGCAATCCAGTCTGCTCGACCATTCATCTCTTTCCGCAGGCTGCATGAGAAATGATTTCCCTGTGAAGGGTTCCTTGGTGAGACAATGATGTAGGCATCAGGAATGAAGAGTCGTTTCATTCAATCAACTTCCAGGTATGAGGATGGCCTGTGTGCCCCACCAAGGGGCTAAAGATGCCTCAGTAAAAGGCAAATTCCCTGCCCTCTTGGAGCTTACATTCTACTAAGGAGGCAGGCAAGAAGCCAATTTAAGGCTAGGTGAGGTAGGTCACACCTGTAATCTCAGCACTTGGGAGGCAGAGGCAGGGGATAAGTCAGCAAGAAATTTCAAAGCCAGTTGTGAACTAAGTATACAAGGTCTCTAATTCAAAAATACGTTCCCTACATTGTGTAGCTGGAGATTAAAAAAATTTTTTTTTTTTTGCTTGAGTACAGGAGTTTGAGTTCAGCCTGGGCAACATAGTGAGACCCCATTTAAAAATTTTATAGAGGGCAGGCATGGTGGCTCACGCCTATAATCTTAGCATTTTGGGAGGCTGAGGTGAGAGGATTGCCTGAGCCCATGGGCTGGATACCAGCCTGGGCAACTTGAGGAGATCTCATCTCTACAAATAAAACAAAAAAATTAGCTGGGCATGGTGGTAGATGCCTGTAGTTCCAGCTACTTGGAAGGCTGAGGTGGAAGGATCGCCTGAGCCCAGCAGGTGGAGGCTGCAGTGCCTATGAATGTGCCACTGCACTCCAGCCTGGGTGAAAGAGTGAGATTCCAACTCAAAAATAATAATAATTATTATTATTATTTTAATAGAGAACTTCCACATCCCCACCAGCTTAGCTAGATTCCACCATTTCTGTGTTTACCACAGTTGCTTGTTTCCACATCTTTCTATCCAGTTTCCCATTCCTCTATCAATCCACCTTGTTTTATTTATTTTCAAGTCAGCTGCATGCATCACTTTACTTCCCCTAATGCTTCAGCGTGCACATCATTAATTAAAGTTTCATATTTGTTTATGGTTCTATTTTTTTCCTTTGGAGGTAAAATTTGCATCTGATAAAATGTAGAAGTCTCCAGTTTCCTGTTTGATGAAATGCACCTGGATACCCAACCCCCCTCCATCAAGATATAGAAAATCAGCATCACCTCAGAAGGTGCCCTCATGCCTTCCCCACTTGATCCCTGCCCTTAACCCTGGTTGCTTCACTTTTTCCGCCATAGGTTAGTTTTGCCTGTTCTAGAACTTTATATTAGTGGAACCATATGGTATGTACTCTTCTTTTGCTCAGAATTATGTTTTTGAGATTCATCCATGCTATTTGCCTGCATCTGTTGTGTGTTCCATTGAATTGCTGAATATACCACAACTTGTTTATCCATTTTACTATGGATGGACATCAGGGATGTCTCCTTTTTTGTGGGGAGGTGCTGTTGAGAATAAAGCTGCATTGAACATTGTAGTACAAAGAGTTTTTTTGTGGACATGTTTTCATTTCTCTCAGATTAGTATGGTACAATTTTAAATTCTTAAGTTTCCATAATTATGGACTAAATTGGAGATGGTATATTTTTAGAACATTAAAAGTTTGGCTACTATTAATAGGAAAACTGTTTGTTTGTTTGTTTTTGTTTTTGAGTTGGACTCTCACTCTGTTGCCTAGACTGGAGTGCAGTGGCTGCTCCTAGCCACCGCAGCCTCGGCCTGCTGGGCTCCGGTGATCCTTCAGGCTCAGCCTTCCAAGTAGTAGGAACTACAGGCATGCGCTACCATGCCCAGCTAATTTTTTTTTTTTTTTTTGAGTTGGAGTCTCACTCCGTCGCCCAGACTGCAGTGCAGTGGCCGCTCCTGGCCACCGCAGCCTCGACCTG